>VFFE01007240.1:122651-135196 GCA_008921705.1 Burhinus oedicnemus | reverse complement strand
CCCCCCCCCCCCCCCTTTTTTTTGCAGCTTAGAAACCTCTCTTTGTGGCAGAAGGCTGGGAGGGTTTGAATACCACATACAGGCGTAGGAGGCTGACTGAGACCATACGGCTTTATCATTCATTAATTCCTGTGCTCATTCATCCCCCTATTTAAACTTCTCTGTAAAGACGGGAGCTACAGATGGTCTTTTGGTACCCGCTTTAGCCTGCAGACCTTGGCCCCGACAAAGGGGTACAGAGGGAGCAGCAGAGTGTACAAAATATTTCCAACCATTAGAAATTGAGGTCTCATTCACTGGCAGCTCCTGTTTTGAAAGCGAATTTATGCGAGAGCATCATAACCCACCAAACGGGGCATTGCCAAGAGTCGGCCTTAATTGAGGGGCAAGCGTTAGCCGCGGTTCTGCTGGCCGTAATTGCGCTTTAGAAACCAGAGGAGCAGCAGCGTTTCTTTAGCTGTGTCCTTGCTTTTGTGTTGTGCAATGTAGAACTCTGCTTTCTCAACCAACAGACCCAGCTCTCTGATCAAGGGAAATGAAGATCACTTTTTTTGCCTGCGTTATTTTGGTGCCAGATTGTTGTCATCGTTCTTTAAGAATTTGTTACCGTTAGGGCACCCCCGGGCGCGACACCACATCCCCATGCAGGAAATGACCCGGACTGTGCTTCGCAGGGATGCTGTAGTTTGGGCATCCCCTGGTACCTCGGGCTGGCCACTGATTTTCTCCTTGTGCAGTGGCCACCGCATTCCCAACGTCTTTAGGTGTTGTGTTTACATGTGGGTGCGGTGACATGCTGAGCCGGGATGTGCTGCTGGAGGTGGGGTGCTTGGCATAATGCCAGCAGCTCCTCTGCCTGCATGTGCCTGAATTGCCACGGGCGAGTCGAGTCCCATGGGAGCAGGGGATGCTGAGGGCTCGCACGGTCCCCATGCTCTCCCTGAGGTTCACAGGGAGGCGCCTGGGGATGCTGGCATGCAGGGATGCACCCCATGCACCGGTGCATCCCCCCCCCGAGTACTGGGTGGCTTGAGGGCAGCCCGCTGCCTGCCCAGAATGCATCCCGCCGGGATGGGATATGGCCGGGAACCCCAGCTAATGTAAAGATCCTCCTCCCGCGGTTACCCACCGAGTGGAAGGGGGCTCCCGCTCCCCGGCCAGCCCGCTGGATTAAAAGGCTTTGATGCCCACTGGTGCAGCAGAGGTAGGGAGACCCTGGGAAGCCTCCCCTACTCCTGGTATCACAGGGGATATGGGGGGATTGTAATTGCACCCCTTGGCAGAGGAGAAATTGCTGGTCCCACCAGCTGTTGGGGGGAATGTGGGGCATTTCCTTCATGAAAAGCCCCGTTGCTTGTCACGCAGGGGCTGTCAGACCCAGCCCCATGGCAGCACTCACCCGGTGCGCTCAATCCTTTCTGTGGGAAAGTCGGGACCAAAAGTTTTCTGGTGGAAGACTCGAATTCTGCGATCTTGTTTTTACACATGCTGTGCTTAAATATTAACACCAATTGAGCAAATTGCCTTTTAACTGCCTTTATTTGCTTTCATTAACGGTATAATTTAAAAGCTCCCGAATTTGCATGGAACCTGTTGTGCACGTTGGGGAGGGGGCTGAGGCTGCTCATAAATGAATTAATCGTGAGCAAGGTTCCTTGGAGAGGTCCCGAAGCGCCAGGACGGCTCAGCAACGCCCGGGCTCCTTGGTTCGGGACACTGCGTACTTTTGGCCGGGGCTGGGGGGAGCGGAGTGTGCCGTCAGGGCTGGCGTCCCACTCATAACTTGGCTCGCCCAGAAGGCATTTATTTTTCAGTGAAACATGTTGTAGGCTGAGCAAAACTAATTGTGGAGAGCTGAAGGCAGTGCTCTTCCTTTTAACACACCAACATTTAAACTGATGCAGAAAGTAAAAAAAAAAAAAAAATGAAGGAGAAAGCTGCTGGTCCCGTGCCCTCTGTCACCGGTGCAGGGTGCTGGGGTGCGGCGCTGCCTGCAGCCAGCGGCATCTGTCCACATTGTTATTCCATGAGATGACAAGTTTCCAGTGTGATTTCAGCCCATGGCCCGCTCGCTCCCCTCCGCGCAGATGTTTGTGCAGTTTCGGGAGTGAAGCCAACTTGGATGCCGCAGAGGCGATGCAGGCAGCCCCATGTGCCGTGCCGTGCCGCCAGCTCCGCTGGGACTGGGGCTGCGCGAGCTCTTTTGGCACCTCCCGCTTCTGTAGTCCTTCCCAAAAAACAGGTTTTCCATAGGAGGGTTTTGCTGTCGGATGGACAGTGACGGCCTTGGTCCAAGCCCTGGCTCCCCCCCATCATCCCAGCCGTCTGCACAGACACTGCCCCGCTCCAACCGGGCTCCGCTCTCCCCCACGCTGCCTGCACCTCCCTTGTTCTTAGCAGTAGCAAATCCTGCCTCTGAATTGCTGATCGTAAGCGTTTTGTGTCTCCACCTTGGGAACTTGGGTGGAAAGGCGGGGTGGTTTGCACAAACAGCCTGGGTGAAAGCGCTTGTTGTTCTCCGGGACAGGTATCCCCATGTTCCTGGGGATCCTGGTCTTTGCCATCATCGGAGCATCCCAGGAGGGCGCTTGGTGATTTCAAGAGGAGGGAAGGGCTGGGGAGAAACGCCCATTTCTGCGTGGCACTTCTGGGTTTGGAATATGTGTCTCGCTCGTGTGTTTGCAGGGCGAACAGCTGGTTCCTTGGGGCATTGGGGTGCCGGTTGCTCCTGGCACCCAGGCTCCTGCACAGCAACCCCAGCCCACACAAACGAAGAATCAGCCAGATGCATGGGTGCCATCACGCTGACCGGCAGCCTTGCATCGCCGGCAGTAGTGTCCATACCCCTCTGCCTAGTGCAGGACCCTCCGCAGGAGCCCTGCAGAGATGCTTCCCAGCTGGGTGCCAGTTATTGATGCTGATGCCAATTCCAGACAAAAACCTGGCCATGGCAGGGCTTGGCATGCCTGGCTCACTGTCCCTGGGCTGCGGTGCCTCCGAGTCGCTCCTTGTGCTGCCACCTCCTTGCCCTGGGCACTCTGGGCTCTCACCAAAGCCCAGCGCAGTCCAGATACGTTAATTTACTGGCTTGACAAGGTGCAGAATGTTCATCTCCCACCTTCTAATTGGAAATAATTAGTTCTTTGTCAGCCCTGGGAACTCCTGAGGAAGTGGCACACGCCTGGACGAAGGCAATGGTGCTGGTGGAGGGCAGGAGGAGACCAGGCTGCAGTTGGGAGAAGGCTTTCCCGGGAATCCTTGCAGAGCCCAGTGTTTTCAGCCTGTCCGAGGGCATCCCTCTCTGCCGAAGAAGGGCTGCATAACAGCCGAGTGTTACGGTTTCATTAATCAAAGACACTTCCACTGCCCCTTTACAGCAACACAACCACTGTGGCTGTCCCTCGCTGACAGCTCCCTAATTCATCTTCCTGGGGAAGGAGGGGGGGCACCTGCTGCTGCTCCCTGCTCACCCCGCCGAAGCCACAGCCGCTGCCGCCACGCGTTTTCGGTGCCACGGACATGTTTGTTGGAGAGGCTCAGCCCTGGTGCTTGTCAGGGTTTTACGTGGAGGCAAGTGTTATCCCTTGGCCCCTGCAGCTGCAGAATGCCCCAGGGAGAGCGCAGGGTCTGCTTGTTTGCAGGAGGAGTGTTCGGCAGTCGCTAGCCTTCCTCCCGAGGCGGAGGGTGTCACGGCATGTGCGAATATGTGCTTAGAGGGGGGACTTCGAGCAGCCCTTGCTGTGGCTCTGGCAGGTTGGTCCCCTTCCATCCTTCCCAAGCTTTTCGGGCACAGCTGGCGGGGGGAACGCTTTGGCAGGCTCTCTGGGAGCCGGTGAGCCAAGGGCAGATGGTTTGCATGGCACCAAAGGCGAGACCCCCAGCTGGGCTCGTGCCGGGCAGCGCCTGCAGCTCTTCCCATTCCCTGAGCGAGAGAAGCATCCCTGCGGATCCCCAAAATACAGGCGGGAAACCTGCTTTTGCACCCGACAGTCGCCTTCCGGGAGCCTGCAACCTAAAACACCCCCCCAGGAGGGAATGCTGCGACACACAGATCCGGGCAGCTGTGGATTGCAATTGGGCATCCTTAACTAGCTGCAAAACCACAGTATTTTGGAGTCGCTAATAATAAGAAAGTGTTTTCATCAAAGCACTTTATTCGTCTGTGTGCTGACATCTGGAGAGCGGAGATATTTTCCTTAAGACTGTATTTCCAAGCCACGAGCTCTTCCCTGGCTGTTAATTAATCCTTTGTAGTTTAGCGACTGATGAAATCATGACTCTATGAAATTTTAATCCTTGCGCTGTATAGGCACAACCGACATTATCAGAGGACCCCAGGTGTGTGCTTGAAATTAGTTTGTTGAATCTCTTGCATATTTGATTACCTTATAAAACTCCTCAGTATCTGGGCCGCTTGCTGGAAAGACGGTGTTTGCCTGGGGTCTGTGGCCGTTCCCGGCTGCAGTTCATGCCGGGCTGGAGCAGGGGGCTGAAGCTGGGGATGCGGCAGGGAGAGGGGGGCACCGGCACCATCAGCAGCATCTCTGTAACAAGGCGAGGGGTGGGAAGCACGCATCTCCCTGACAGGACAGAGCAGCTGAGCTTCTGCTGTGGATTTATTTCCTCCAGCACCAGGGACCCAAGGGAGCTGGTGGGGAGGGGAGGCAGGCATGGAAATACCTGCGCCCTCCTAGGACTAGACACAGGAGGAGAAACAGGGTTGGGAGAAGAGGGTGCTGTGCAAAACTCGCTGGGAAAATAAAACGGAGTGCAGCACCAGCGTAATGTCATCAGAGGGGGACCCAGGGCTGTCCCCTCCTGCCCCGCTGCCCCGCGGAGGCTGTTCCCGCTCCCTGAAGATGAGCTCAGCCCAGGGAAGTGGCTCCCGGGCTCATCCCAGCTCATCCCTGTGGCAGCCCCGTGGGTACCACCCTGTTTCTGACACGTATCCAGCCTCGTCCCTGCCGTCGGGTCACTGAAGAGAGTGGAAATTAAAAAAAGAAAAAATCCCTCTCCCCTAAAACTCTCCCCCGTATTGAAGTTGTTCTTTGCTCCAACCTTCCATTAGTGTCTCCACTCTCCCCTGTCTCTCTACTTTTGGCTCCCTGGGGACTTTTGCTGGCTCCTCGGGGCCCCAGGAGCTGCAGGCCCCTTCTTCCCTAGTGACGATGCTGCCTGGGCCATGCTGAGACCCCTCCCCAGAAGGCACACGATGCACCATGCCAAATGATTTCTCCGTGTCCTAACCATCCCATTAGGTGAGGAGGAATGAGTGGCTGAGGCCGGCACTTCGCCGTTTGTGGACCGCGCTGGTGCTCCAACGGCACACGTGCTGCTAAGGAAACCAGATGATGAATGTATTTTTAAACTTGGAATCCGTGAACCGCTTATTATTTCTGAATTAGGAATCAAAACATCTGAATAATCACGCCGCTGCTGCGGCAGATGTACTCGGCGCTAAGGTCACTTTGCTTTTTTGTCAAAATTTGGTATTATTTTGAAGAATAAGTTCTGGCAGTGCTGTGCCTGACGACTGACACCCATGTCATGTTTGCTCAGCGTCCCAGCCGCGGCGGGTGTGATGCCAAGCGCAGCCCCGCAGGGTCAATGCCACCCTCGGACGCAAACGCGCTCCTCTTCATGCTCAGGATGTCACTGTCACCAGATGCCCGAAGAATGGGGATGATGATTTTGGATGGCCGAATTAGCGCCGGTTATTCTAAGTGGGGCTGTGTGTGTCGCAGTGCGTTAACCCCTCAGTGCCTGCACTCCAGCCTGCCGATGACAGTGTGACATTTTGGACCTTTTTGCGTTGGTCGCAAGTGTCAGTGGTGGTGCAGCAGAGATACGGGGGCCATTCCCTGGGCTAGCAGCAGCTGCTGCCAGCCAGTACAGTCGCTCAGTGCCCATTTGGCACAGGCGGCACCATGCTGCGGCTGCATCCCATGTCCCCTTCTGAAAGCCAAGTCGAGCAGACCTGGAGCTGAGGAAGTGCTGTCTTGGATGCATCCAGTGGCTTCCCATCATTCCCGCTCATCCCATCCAGCGTGAGCCCTGAGTGCCTCTGGAGCCCCTGCTCAGGCAGGCAGGGACGGAAGGTGCCGGGGCTGAGGTGCACCAAGGGAGTTCTGGCGGGGAGGAGGCTCCGTCCCGGGAAATCCCATGCAATAATGGTTATTGAACAAATAACGCTGATCTGAACCCAGGGCATTGCACGTGCTCTGCTGGGCTGACGGTGAGTGCGGAGAGTTGCTGCCTTTTTGCAGCATTATCAGCATTCCTCTGTGGGCAGGGTCTAAAAAGAGATTTAAAGTGCGCTTTTGGTGTTTCTCGCTTGTTTTTTATGTAAGGTGAGGCAAAACAGGAGGGATGCTTTCCTCAGCTTTTTTTGGAAAGGAGAAGCATTGGCATCATGCTGAAATGATGTCACGCCACAGCATCTGGTTAAAGCTCATGAATTAGATCACGGTAAATATAAATATTGTACAGGCAGGGAGTTTTAGTGCGCTCTATTGATAGCTATCCCCTCCCCCCCTTTTTTTTAAACTTCAGAAGTAGTAAAATCTTTATTTCCAGGCCCTGTAAGATTTATTTCATTTTTTTTTTTAGGAGCAGTGGGGGTTTGAGCGCAGGTTAGGCGGGTTTTTTTCCTTCTTAATTTATTAAACCGAAAGGAAGGTCTCGGCTCCCTTCCCCCTTCCCCATGCCCTTAATAGCCCTCCCTGCTATTTTAATCTGCTGGGCTGGGAGATGAGGACAGAGCGGTGACTGTGCAGGAGCCGAGCCTCCCCAGCACCGCGTCCCGCGCCAGCGGTCCGATGTCACCCAGGGCTGTAAATAACCATGGCGGGGGGAAAATCACCCTCTCCACTGCGTGGATGTAAAACTCTTATCGGAGGATGTATAACGTGGTTTTTGCAGACGGCTTGCTGCCCGCTGACCTTGGCTTTCCACCAGATCTCCGCTGCAAATGAGATGTGGTACTGCCGCCTCTATCTTGATAAAATAGATCAGGGGATGAATTGATTTTCATATCGATTTACTCAGGTGAGGGAGGCGCGGGTGGAAATCGGGCGGCGGGGAAGGGGTTTTGTGAATTATTTAACCCGGTTGCACTGGGGACATGAAGCCGCACCAGTCCCGGTTTGCTGCCCGGTGCCTGGGGCCATGCATCGCATGGGGATGTACTGGCTGGCAGCCGCCCCTCTGACAGGGCACCGCAGTGATCGTCCAGTATAAATAAAATCAGAAGGCTCCTATAAAACTCTGTTATTGCTGCGGCACAAAGTTAGAACCGCTTGAGGTTTCTGCTCCCTGGCTCTCGCACGCAGCAATGAATATTTTATAGGAAAGGAAATACTTAGCGTTTGTATCTTTTTATAGTGCTGCTGCTCCTGCGGGCGGGAACTGCCCCCTCACCCCCATGCCTGCCGCAGCCCCCTCGCCCTTCGCAGCTCCACACCGGTGCTCGCAGCTCCGCGGCACCAGGAAATGCTGTGGGTTGGCAGGAAATGCCACAGGATGGGGGGGAAATGCTGCGGGACTGGGGGAAATGCCGCAGGGTGAGGGTCTCAACCTGTCGCACGGGCATCAGGAGGTGCCAGCCAAACCACTGCAGAATGCATGAGGCCAGATTTCTGTCTGTGCCTTCCGCTTTCCAGTCGGTACAAGACTCTTAAGGTTGCACTGATGCATATTTTTGTCTTTCTTTTAACTTACGAGGACTCTGAGGTGTCGCTTGTGTCACGATCGCCCCACTGTATTTGAACCGGCTGCCAAAGCGTGGGTGCGGAGGGCTGCGGGCAGCCGTGTGCGAACCTGCGCAGCCCCTTGGCGTTGCTCCACCGAGGCCAGGCTGGGTGGCAGCAGCACTCTGCAGCGGGCTTTGCCGCGGGGTCCATGGCTCCAACAGATACGGAGCAAAACTCTGCCGCGCCGGAGCCTTGCCTCGGCAGTAAGGGGGTTGTTGCCCTTCCCTGGTTGCCGTGTGCCCTGCCAAGCTGCGCCCCAGCCCGGAGATGACAAAGTGCCCTTTAGTTAATTGCAGAACGGATCGCCTGGAGTTAAAAGTTCTGATTTATATGACTATGGCTCTAACTGCTCAATAACACGGGCCCGTAATCTACTTTCATTTCAAACAGAAGGGTGATTTATGGGGCAGCATGCCGCTTTAGCTCAGAAATGAGGTGTTCAACATATGCTCTGTTGACATAAATTTGGAATTTATCGCTCCTGTCAAAACTGCCTGTTGGACAAAGGTGCGCATTAAGGCAATAAATGGCTCGGAATAGTTTTCTGTCAAATTTCCTAACCATTGTATTCCCTCCGTTTGAGGGGAAAAACATACACTTAAAAGTAATCAAACGGCCAAAAGCCATGCGTCTTGTTTGGCGCGGACGGGAGGGGAGGGAGTCTCCTCCCCGCTTCCCAAAAGGGGCGATGAGGAGGGGCCGGGCAACGAGAGCTCCTTACATAAAAAAAGCAGAAGGCGCTTTTATGCAGGTTTTTAGGTGGGCAGAGCAGGAGTTCGCTTGTGGTGGGCCACTCATGGTGGTCTTTAGATATCGCGACTGCGTCAGTACCCACAACCCCGGGATGCTCCGTGGAGCCCCTGCATCCCCTGGGATGCTCCGCCAGGCCCCCGTGTCCCCCGGCAGCGGGCAGCGGCGTTTGCCACCGATCCCGGCCCTTTCACATAAAGCACCCTGTGGGGAAAACTCATAATTTTTACACCGCGCGGTCTCGCTGGAATCGCCATCACTTTGAAGTGCTTTTTGCGGGGCATTTACAGGCCTTTTTAATTACCAGCAGCTTGTGAGGGGCCAGCCTCCTGCCCGGCTTTTGTTTGCCAGAGCTGGGTGGGGAGGGGGTATCACCCCTCGGCCGTTTACATCCCGCCTGGAGAGCCCCTCGCCAAACCCCTGTGCTGGGGCTCGCTCAGGAAGGTTGGTCCCGGTCCCGGCCTGGGATGCCCCACCACCAGCATCCTCACTGCCCTGGGCAAGCCTCCGTGCTGGAGCATCCTCCAGCTGTGTTTCACTACCTGGGGGCTTTGGCCGGCTTCATGCTTGCGAGCGCCTCGAGTGTTGCATCGAGCAGGAATTGCAGAGGAAAGTCATCTTTTGACAAAAGCGCTTTTCCCACTTGCTGCTGCTCTCTGTCCCGCAGGCGTCATCTTGGCTGATTTGCTTGTGGGGACCTTGCAGGAGAAAAGAATTACGTGGAGTGTAATTTCAGCATCAGATTGTAATAATAAAGCACAGTTTATTTTTTTGCGTTCGAGTTTGAGCAGCATCGCTGAGCAGCAATGTATTTTAACGTCCTTAACCTCTCCCCCCTTTCTAGAAGCACAACTTTAGAAGCACATATTGATCTTTCCCCTCAGATCTTAACAGCCCGAGCAGCCGTAATACCTTGCTTACATCTGCCAGGTTTTTGTGCAGTTTTGCAACATCTCCTTAATCCGGCGAGTAGAAATAGAATATTTCAATCATATTTTGCTACCGGGAAACCGAGCAGATAAAGCGCTTTAAGACCTTGTTGAAAGGGACCGTGCAAGATGGTGAGCGATAAGGTCGTCCTATAAGCAGGCGCCCAATGGAAAACTTTTGTTGCCGCTGAAATTCGTTGATAGAGATACTGCAAGTAAATTACTCGGCGAGCACCCCGGCGCGTTAAAACAATGAGGAGGTCACGCGACGAGGGGAAGTCGCAGTGCCCAAGTCGGATGGCAAAGCGGGTTTCCAGCAGAGCCTGCAGCCTCCTCACTCCCATGTTTTCCCCTCTCCCTGCCGGGGAAGGTGGGAGAGGAGGTCTTACCCACACGCCCTTGTCTCGCACCGCACTTAGTGCTGAGTGCTGTTGTCCGTCTGGCCGTTAGAGGGGCAGAATGAATTCCTGCCCCCGGGAAGTTGGTCTCGGTTTGACCCCGCTTTTGGGGGTCTGTGCTGGGAGCAAGGTTTGCCAGTATTTCTGTAGGTTTGAGCAACACAGAGAAAGGAAGCTTGTCCTTTTGTGTTTCTCCTCTGTTTCTTGAGCCTCACTTTAAAAAAAACCCACAAACCTCCAAGTTTTACTCGAACTAATTATCCAATTACACTTTAATTCACTGAAAAGGCGTTCTAGCCTCGAAGAGGCGAGTGCTGCAACGCTGGCATGGGGGATGCTGCGCTCCTCCTAACAAAGTGGTTTAAACCCAGCATTAAGTGCAGAAGCAAGCTGAGCCCAAGCCGGGGAAGTGTGACAGGCGTGTCCCTAATTAAAAATGCAAAATGAGAAGGTTGTCACTTATTTAGCTGACTTCTTGGCAGCAGAAGTCTGTCAGGAGGCTGGTGCTTTATTTATTTTTGCAAGGCGGATAAATCCTTTGGATTGTAAACCTTCTTGGCCTGAATTCGTGCATGACTCTTAATCCTCTGCTATGACACAGTGAATTCAGGACAAGCCTGATTAATAATTACGTTATGCAGCAAAGTTGAGAGTCTAAAGCAACTCCTGCTCTCTTTCTCTTCACTCCCGTCCTGCTCCGCAGCCTTTGCTTGGTGCAGAACATCATCACGGGGTCAGCTCCTGCCGTCCCGGCACCTCAGGCGTTGCCATTCAGCATCCCTGCGGGGCAGGATGCTTTGCACGCATGCACCCTTGCGAGGGAACCGGACCCCGTGCACGCTGGGGAAGGTTTGGGGCTCCAAACCTGGCAGCTGCAGGGGATGCTCCTGCTAGGGCTCGGTGCAGCAGCAGCTTCATGCCAGTAAAACTTACACCGGGGTGGGGGATAAAGCTCATGCCAAGTGAAATCTGCCCCCACCCCAGGCTCTGCGCAGAAGGCGAGCGGTCCGAGCCCGGCTGGGGCCGAGCCCTCCCGCGGGAACAGCAGAGGGAGGAGAGTTCGGCGTCCAGCCCCGGACAAGACCGTTTCTGTTTTGTCTTTGGCAACAAGGCAATAAAAATACACTCATCTTGTTGCAGAGCAATGATAAATGGTGGATGCGAGCAGAGGTCGGCATGCAGCGATTTGCTGTGTTACTCCTCAAACACGTACAAATACTTCTCTGTTTACAGCATCCGATTTTGAAACTTTGCACGTGCTCCTGTCGTGAGCCCTCCCCGGCCGTTGCTGCGAAGGGCTCGCAGGAACCGACGTGTGGCTGGCAGGCAGCAGCCAGCACTTGTGACTCAGGGGCTTTTTATCAGTGCTGCTCTCACGCGCAGAGCCAGGTTGCTTTGCAAAAGCATCCATTTATCACCAGCTGACATGGTGAAATACAGCAACGAGCACCCATGCCAGGTGTTTCGGGTGCTGTGCCCCAGGCGCTTGGAGCAGCCACGGCTATTTGGGGGGAGCGAGCCACAGGATGCTCCTCTGCCATGGGGGGAGCAGGTCTGGGAGGGATTGCCCTGGGGTGGCAGGGACGGCTTATGGAGCAAGGTGGAGGGTGGTTGGTTGCCGTAGGCTGGGACGGTACTGCTGCCCAGGTCTGTGCAAACACTGGCTGGTAAAGGAGCTCCAGCCTGCCGTGGGTTGTCTGCTACCCAACGACGGAGCATCAGCATCTCCGCAGCAAAGAGAGGGAGGTAACCTGGATCTGGCCATTGTGGCCAAGCCCAGCATGTGCGATGGCAAAGTGGGGGAGATGCTGCGCCCGGTACCTGTGAGCAGTGCCCTGGGGGGGGAGCCCACCCCTGCTCTGGAGGATGCTCAGCGCCTTGGCGGGATGCGGGATAGGGGACGTGGCTATGCCGCCGCAGCCGGGAGGTTGTGCAATGCCGCCTGGGTGTAGCTTCGTTTGTGCCTTGTGGTGCCAGGAAATGGTGAGTGGCATGTTTCCTGTTTGCTAGCTGGCGCTTAAGTTCTTTGCTTGTGATTTGTGTCACGCTGAATTTGGATGGAAATTGGGATTCAGTTAGAAATGCATACAACCAGCCTCTTAATTTTAATATTCTTTTTTATATTGGAGTACAGTACCTTTGTCAAAAGCACTTGGTGCGTAGGGAAGAAGTTTGCCAACACATACCTTGCATTAACTCTAAGGTTCAGATTTATTGGGTTTATTAAACGAATCCAACTGTAGTCATGATAACAAACAGTAAACTGGAGAAGGTAATCTCATCCATCCTGGGGAGCTGCCGCTCCTTACAGGGCTTCTGGAACCAGAACCGATTCCGGGCGATGCATAGGTTGTGTGAAATATTGGGAAGTTTCCAGGCGTTGTTTTGGATAACCTTTCCCCTGTGCGCAGGAGGACTGACCCCTCTGTGTTCTCCCCTAGGAAGCTGCACAGCGGGATGAAGACTTATGGATGTGAGCTGTGCGGGAAGCGGTTCCTGGACAGCTTGCGGCTGCGAATGCACTTACTGGCTCACTCAGGTGGGTTGGAAGGGGGGGTGCTGGGGGCGGGACAGGGGGAAGATGCTCTCTGTGCCCACCCAGAGATGCTGCAACCGCCTGGCTCACGCGTCTCTAGAGGAGCTGCGTGCGGAGCTGGCTCTGCCCTTCCCAGGACAGCACGTTGCAAACTTGTTCTCCAGTGCCCAGTAATTTGATT
>VFFE01007240.1:111481-122601 GCA_008921705.1 Burhinus oedicnemus | reverse complement strand
GGGGGCGGGGAGAGCTCTGCCCTGCGCTCACAAACAGCCGCCGTGAATTCCAGCGCTGTTATTTATTAAAGCAGGAGACCTTTGCACCTCTCCCCTCGCCTCCCCCCTCTGCCAGCCCAGGATGAAGCGAGGTTGTGCCGGAGCGGTGGCGTGAGGGCTTGTTTTCGGTGCAGCAGCACTCCGAAGGCAGCTTGCCTCCGCACTGATGGATGATGTGTTTAATTGGGAGTTTGCCTTGTGGGAGAGCATTGTGGTGGGATGGCTTGTGCCCCCCCAGCACCCCCTCTCCAGCAGGCCCCCATGCAAAGGTGGCAAATACTGGGTTTAATGGGGGTCAGCATCTCACACGTCCCTAACCGAGCATTTATGGGAGATACTCGGTGGTAAAGTTGCATCTAAATTAATGAGCAAGTTGGGGACCGGCCCTAGGGGGGGTTGCAGTGCCCCTGCGACATCGCATCGGCGGTGTTATCGCTGCAGCCGTGCAGGTGCAAGGTAAATACTCAGCCAAATGTTTACACTCCAATATAAAGCGTAAATATAAAGCCCTTAATGCCATGCAAAGCCTTTCCCTACGTGCTGCCTGGCGCCACCCGCTCTTGCCTGCAGACGCACTCTCGAAAACCTGTAAAGACGATATTATGAGTTACCCCTCTGCCAGGAAAATTAATTGCTAGGGAAAGCAAGGTGGGAAACCCGACTCATTGTGGTAAGGTTGAGAAGCGCCATCAATTTGACCCAGGGAGGCCAGTCACAGTGCCGCTGCTCGCTTCGCGGGCATCTTCGCCAAAGCTGATGCTTGGTGGGCGTGCTTCTTTGCGTCCTGGGATGGCAGTTTCCAAATCACCCGCTTTCACTTGGGTTTATCCCCGGGAGGGGGAGGGAAGCAGATTTCTGCCTTTCCCCCACTGGCTTTGCTTCTCCATCCGGCTGGAGCTGCTGCTGTGGCCCTTCTCCGCTCCAGGCTGTGAGCGGGGGCAAGTGCCGGCAGCGTGCGGGGATGCTCGTGGGCAGCGCGCGGGCAGCACGCAGGCAGCATGCCTGCGGCTCCCTGCCCTGCTGCCAACGCTTCCCTCCCCACCCAAATATGCTCGATTCATCCTGTGTCATCAATGGGGGGCAAAAGAGCCCCCAGGTCCCGCTGGGTGAAGGGATGGGCTGTGCTGGAGGAGTGGGGGACACTGGGGGAGCAGGACCCAATGCATCAGTGGGGATGGTACCTCGGGCAGGAGGGAAGGGCTCATCCCACCCGCCCGTTTTCAGAGGAGGGGGCTCATCATCCCATCGCCACCCACCTCTCTAACGAGTGTCGCCCCCTCTCCCCCCCATGTGTGGGGTTCTCTCCCGCAGGTGCTGATGTACTGGAGGTGGGGGCGACAGTGGCTCTGGCCCCCTTGCCCCTGGCCAGTACCCGCGGCAGCTCCCCCGGGATGCCTCGCCCCCCCCGCCCCGGCTGGCCGGCGTCCCGTGCTCGGTCCCGGGTGATGTCAGCGGCCTGCCGGCAGGTCTGGATGTTCTGCCAGCGTTCCCGCGTTTATGATCATCCGCAGATGTGCATCCAAGAACACACTGTACCCACAGCAGAAATTAATGCAGGCTTGACTGCCGGCCAAGCCGCGCACACGGGGGAGAGGAAGAAAGAAAACAAAAACTGTTTAATGCTGTTTATAAATCATACACTGGCTGATGAAAAATACATTTCTCCCCCCCCCCATCCTCTCTGCCTCGAGAGCCTGAGCTGAGACCAGAAGAATATGGTTTGCTTTTTAGCTCCTGTTTTGGCTGGGTTCCTGGACCTGACCGCTGGGTCAGAGCCAGCTGCTTTCTCCCCCCCCAGCCCTTACCTGATGAAATATATTTATTTTTCACCACCTCTCCCCGCTCCCCTCCTTCAGCTGCCCCTTGTTATTGAAGGTGGGGTGCAGAGTGGTGTGCCAGGACCCCTTGCACCACACTGCCCCCCCGTACCAAACGCCCCCCATGCGCATCCATCGGTGTTGATACCACTAGACGTACGTGGCCATCGCTGCTTACCCGCTTCCCCCAGCTTTCTGTTGAATGGGGGGAACTCCCCAAAGTTGCCCCGAGGTTGCAGTGCCAGAGACACACCCCCCCCGGGGTTAGGGGGGTAGATGGGGCGAGAGCCACCCATCCCTCCCCGCACACTCGCCGGCCATTTATGCAGCTTTTGTGTTGGGTTTTTTTTTTAATACCGCTAATGTTTATCATTTGCCCAACAGGCTTGACAGATTTTGTTTCCTGTTGAGCAGCGCGGCTGCAGAGCCCCCCCGGTTGCCAAGGAGCCGCCTCCCCGCACCATCACGGCCTGATTTGGTATTCCGCGTGGCGCCCCGCCGCATTTCTGTATGCAAGACAAAGTGTTTTGATGGAGGACGATTGCAGGAGTGTCTGGAGGCTGTTTGGAGTTTTATGGGCTGTGCAGTACGCGCCGTGCTCGCTCGCCGCACGGGGCTGCCGGGGCTGTGGATGGGGTCTGTCATTTTTTCCCCGCCGAGAGGAGGCTGCCAGAGAGAGCAGCACTCGCAGGGCAGAGGAAAAGGGGAAATTACGTAAGAACCTGCCTCTTTTTTGCTCCTGAGCTGAAAAATCCAGAATTTTTTTCTTTTTAATATTTTTATATATGAAAATTTCCCCAGCTCTACTGGTGAGGGAGTGGGTGGCACCAGCTGGCAGAGGTTGGGTGCTGATGGTGGTAGTGGTTCTCCCCCCTCTCGCCCACCCCCAAGCCCCTGCTCCATCATTCCAGGTGCTTTCCCAAGCCTCTTTCCCAGCCTGGGAGATGCCACCGGAGCATCCTTCCCACGAGAGCTGCCTGTAGTCCAGGCTCACTTGGGGGATGCTCATGGCGCTCAGCCGGGAGAGCGGCCGAAACCCCCCTGGCTTAGGCGGGCATTCACTGGGCTCAGGAGTCCCTCCGAACCTTCCAAAGCCTGCGCCTCGCTCTTTTTCTCATATTCAGTTATTGCCTTTTGATGGCACTTTGGGAAAAAAGGAGGCAAAGCCGTTTGCCTCTCTAAATCCAAGCCTGCTCTGCAGCTGGGTCTTTTTTTGGCCCTTCTTGGGTTTCTCCGATATATTTTTTTAGTGCAGAGATTTTCACGACTGTCTCTTCCACTTGGGTGAAACAGGGGAGAAGGGAAATAATAATAATAACAGCGATAATAAAATCAAAAAGCAGCTTGATGTGGGCAAAAGAAGAAAACAAGAGAATGGGATAGAGAACAGGCTAAATTTAAAATTGTAATTGGCTGACTTCCACAGGCTTGCGGGTGTTTTAATGACTCATAATAACTTCATTTAAAACCAACTGAGCAGAAAATAGATTGGAGAGGAGCCTCAGGCCATTATGGATTTGGGTTTTTTTGACAAGCTCTGTTTTCGGCAGCCAGGAAGGCACTCACGGAGGGCTCGGCTGCTTCGCTCTCCCGAGTTGGTGGTCTGCCCGACAGAGATTGTATAGAAACCGGGGCCGGCTGGTTTGGGTTTTTTTTTTTTTTTTCCCCCTGATTAAAAATAGATGCCTTGAGGTATTATTTTAGCATCGCTGTGGTTTGGTGCTTTTTTTTCTTTGCACTTTTGATGTGGTAAATGGAACATAAATAAAATTGTTTTTGAAATTACTGAATTAATTAGGTAGTAAAGCGACGACAGTGCATAAATTTACTTGGCAATTTTTTTTAAATCCATATTTCCCCCCCCTCCGTCTCCACCTTCTTGCCAATTACAGCCTGTTAATAATATATAATCCCAAACTTTTATTAATCCCCTGTGCTGGGGCAGGGAGGGGAATAGATGTCGCATCATACCGGTGGGGCTGTCGTGCCGAAACCATGGTGGGGAAGGGCCAGGGTGTTGCTGCGGCCAGCCTGTCCTCCCCTACTGCCCTCCCCCCCAGCGCAGCCATGGGAAATCACCGATTTCCCATCCTTCTCCTCCACTACCCATCCTTCTCCTCCTCCGGATGCTCACAGCTCCTCTTCTCTCTTTTCTCTTATTTTTTCCTGGGCTACAGTTTGTTTTTTGGGAGCACCTCTCCCCACAGCCTCTTGGCCCCCAGCCTCGTGAACATTTCTCTCGCAGCCGGGGACATGGGCACGGGAAAATGGTGGTTTAGTACATGGTGGAGTTGGTTGGGAAGGGGTGGGAGGCGCTGGCTGTGCCTGCCCCCTCCGCCCTGCTCCTCTGCGGGGATAGGGGTGGGAAAGCGGAGCCGTGGAGCGGCCGAGGGGCTGCAGCCCCGCAATTAAGGGCAGGGCGGCAGCGCAGGCAGGCAAAGGAGCGGCGCTCGTAGCTGGGTTGGGGCATTTTACTACTTCCTCCCATCCAAAGTGCTGAAACTGGAGAGCCTATTCCTCATCCCCAATAAAGTAATTAAAGTGAATGGGCATTGGGAGGTACTGTCGGGGTGACAGCGGCTACAACTAGACGAGCTCTGTCTTCAGACCCACCTGGCTAAGCCTGGCTTGAGGGGAGGGAGCTGGGAGCCCCTGCCGGCGCCCGCCCAACCCAGGCTCGTGGGGATGTTTGCCATGACCCTTTGGGGCATCCCAAATCTGAGAGCCGCTTTAAACCTGGACAGTGCTGCCCATCCTGGCCAGCATCGGGCTGTCCCCTGGCATTTTTTTGGGGGGCAAATTCGATGAGCTCAGGCCTGCCCCTCCTTATCATTTTGCTTCAGGGGCACTGCGGTCCCCGGGCAGTGCTGACCTTGCTGCAGGGGGACACAGGGGTGGCGATGACTGTGCAGATAGCACTGGACGGAAAAAGCAGCATCTCCTCGTCCGCTCACGCCAGCCTCTCGCTGCAGGGGCCTTTATTAGGCAGGAGCTATAAATTTGCTCGCACGGATATAAATGTACAGCAGAGAGGTTGGTGCCAACTGCGAGGCTCACGCCGAAATGTGGCTGATACTTGGCAGCACGCGGAGTCCCGTCCCATCCCATCCCATCCCGTCGGGAAGATCATCCGGAGATATCTATATACTGTAGGCGATACAAGGCGCTCGCTAAAAATACCCTCCCCAAACTTGTGTGTACATTTGGAGAGGCTAATCGTTTCTATGGGTGTTGTTTAAAGCACAGTAGAAAAGCGAGAGGGAGAGAAGAAAGCTCTGGATGTGCTGCTTTCAAATATGTCCTGCTCCCTTTAATAACAAACATCGAGCCGTGGTGTTTTTTTCTGAGCCCTGTTATAATAAGCTCAGATGTTGGATGACATTTTTCCCGGTGACTCACATAGTAAAATTAACCTTGAACTATTTACATATTCAATCGCCGCCCTCCCTCCTCCTCCTCCCCTCTCTGTGAGCGTGTGTACATTACAGGAATCCTGGCTCCATATCAGTTTTTGTTTTGCTGATGAGAAAAAAAAAAAAAAAATTCCCCCGCCTGGAGTACACATCTACTTGAGGGAAAGAACACGCAGTCCTGGCCTTTGGAAATTGGCAGGCGGCGTGCTGTTCCCGCGCTGATAAGAGGTACTGTAAATAAAACTGTACGGCAGCGCCTGCTGTAAAATGCCCCGCGTCTGTACTCATTGTTCTGACAGCTCTGGCTTTTTTTGGGTCCGCTGTTTTGGTACACACTGTGCTTCCTTATGTAAGCGAGCGCGCCCAGCTCCTCCCGGCGTTCGCCCTGTTTGGTTTTGCCTCGCCAGGAATTTTTTCTGTCATCCCCCCTCCGCCCGCCCCCCAGTCAGATGCTGGCCGCCTTTGCCCTTCCATGCCATGCCTCCGCAGGGCTGCTCTGCGTCCCCCAGCCCCGCACTTGGCTGTCGGGGGGCACAGGGCACCAGCAGCAATCGTGGCACCTGTGTCCCCACGCAGAATGAGGGAAGAAAAAGCAAACCCTGTGTTTGGCACGACCCCAGTGCATCCCAGCCTGGGGATGCGGCCAGTCCCCCAGCTCAGCCTGAACCCAGGACCCCTGGCATCCCCAGTGCCAAGCGCCAGCAGGAGCAGCCCAGGGAGGACCTGTTGCTGCTGCAGTGTCCTCATGGATCACACTTCGCAGTGGTGGGGCTTGGGAGAGCTTCAAGTGGCGATGGAGAGTCATTGCCTTGGCAACTGCTGGCTGCGCATCGCCTGTGCCGGGTGGAGGGCAGCCGGCGGCTGTGCCCTGTCAATCCCTGTTCCCTCGCCACTCCAGCAGCTTCTCCCCATCCCGGGTGGCCTCAGCACCCTTTATGCTGCGCTCCTCTCCCTGCCGTGGGTACCACTGGCAGTGTCCACAGCTGCATGATGCTCTGCATCCCCCAAAGCATCCCGGGCGCGTGCCCTTTCGGCCAGTGGCACATGCAGGATGAGCCTCCCCGCCACCCTCCTCACGTCGCCCCAAAGCCCTTCTTTTTGTATTTATCCTTTTGCGAGCGGCCATGTGGCCCGTGCACACTCGGCTTGTTTTGAATGCAAACTTGACATCACGGTGAGGGCGGCGGAGAGCAACATATGCACAGTAAACAGGCAGACTGTCGTATTGATTAACAGATGAGACCTCTATTATCGATCAACGCTTGGCGAGAAAATTTATCACTTTTAATTTCGCCGCTGCCAAATATTTCTGCCTGCGAGCCAGCCATTACCGACACAATTTAAAGGCGAAGGAATTCTCTTTTTAATGCATCTCGTGTTGCCCCTCCCTCTCTCCCTGCCGCCTTTTCTGTGCACCTTTCTCTGAATCCCATCGTGTTGGGGCGTGGGAGGGCAGGGGGGCAGGAAGGGGGTGGGAGACACTGCCTGGACCCCTGGAAATGGGCGGCACGGTATGCTGCAGAGCCATGCCCCCCGCCTCGAAGGCTGCTCTGTCATGCTCAGCTCCTCACAACAGATGAGCCAAACCTCGAAACCTAAGAAATGGGTCCGCAGCTTTGTCCCAGCAGCGATGCTTAGGACGTGGTGTGTATCGCTAATCTGCCTTTATCTGGAAGGTACTTATCTGCTGCCAAGCATCCTGTTTTTTTCCTCGCCTGAACTAGCAGCACATGTTGATACTGATTTTCTAAGAATTCCCCCCAATACCACGTCTCTCTCCAGTAGTCAAAGATGCCTCTGAGCCTCTCGCTCAATCGCACCGTCTCAGCCACGTCTCTGACCAGACGCATCCTCAGGTACCATCTTCGGGTACCAGCAGCAGCGGCTGCGATGGGAAGGGGCAGGAAACCAATTACAATTAGATCGGTTACAATGCTAATGAAATGCATTGATGTTTAATGATTTTTTTTAAAAAAAAAACCACAGCCAAATATTTAATTTCTTCCTGGCAAGCAACTCTGTATTGTGCATTGTGCTGTTATGTGTGAGGAATTGGGACTGTGGGGTGAAGCAAGGTGGCTGCTTGCCGTGGCTGTGCAGGGCGTGTAAAACACAGAACGTTGCCATTGCACAGGTCCCGCGGCTTGAACAATGCCGGCAGCTGCAGCAACGTCCCCGTGCAGATTTGGGCAGGCATCCCTCGAATAACCCTCCTCTCCCCTTTCTCTCCCCAGCGGGCGCCAAAGCCCTGGTCTGCGATCAGTGCGGCGCCCAGTTCTCGAAGGAAGATGCCCTGGAGACGCACAGGCAGACGCACACCGGTACGTGGCCCTCACTTTTCCCTTCCCCTCCTTTGCTGAGGCACATGTTTAATATCTAGGCTGCCTTTGGAACCTTTTGCCCAATGGAGAGATTAACCCTTTGCGGTTCCCGCTTCTACCCTGCCCAGGTCCGTTTCTTGACTTTAATTTTGCTAAGGTAAGTCAGCTGCCTTTTCTGCTGAGCTCTTAATTGGAAATGGTTTTGTTCTTGTGTTGAAATTTGTGTGGGGCGTTTGTGCAAGGGCGTTTGCTGCGGACTTGTTTCGGTCTGGTTTTGCTGAGCTCATAACGGGGATGTTGGCGGAAGGGGGAGCACAACCTGAGCATCCTCGCACCGCTCACTGCTCACCTGTGGTTCCTCAAGCCACATGCACCAAAATTTGACCAGCACGCCAGCACTTGGCTGCCGTTTCAGGTTTAAGAGAAGCTTCCCAAGGGAAAAATACCCTTGTCATGAGTGTTTTGGATGCTCAGAAGCCAAAGAGCAATGAGCTACAAATCATGTGCAAATCCCAGCCTATGCCGATAGTTGCATTCCTGTTTTTTAAAGCATTTATAGGGATAATTGTGTTGCATCTGGAGCTCTGGGGAGGTTTTGCCGTGCGGTGTGTGCATGGGTGTGAGTGTCTGCTGGACGGTCAGACTGCGCAGTGGGTATGCAGCCGCTCGTCCAAAAGGATGCTCAGGGATCTGGGACCCGAGAACGAGGCTTTGGGGAGGGCTGGACCCAGCTGTGCACAGAAAACCTCTTTCCCTGGTGCTCATACGGGTTTGAAACCCCAACCAGAGCAGTTGCTGTGGGTGAGCCTTGCCTGGCTCTGCAGCCAGGGCAATTAATTCAGCATGTTGGCCCCTGTGCTTGGCCAGAGCGAGGTATCCCCAGCTGCTCTTC
The DNA here is from genome assembly GCA_008921705.1 of Burhinus oedicnemus. Lineage (NCBI taxonomy): Eukaryota > Metazoa > Chordata > Aves > Charadriiformes > Burhinidae > Burhinus > Burhinus oedicnemus. The sequence continues at coordinate 114,119 of VFFE01007240.1, read as the reverse complement.
CACTAAAACACGGGTGCGAGGCACTGGTTCGCACAGCACCGTTGAGTTTATTGCTCAGCCTTAACATATGCACGTGGGAAACGATGGTGCAGCAAGTGCACGGTAAGTGAGCAAGGTCACGGTAAGTGCCCTCTGTGAGCAAAACGCCGGCCCTTTCCAAGCGGCTCTCAGCAGTTGGCTCCTGCCATGTTTCTGCTCTTGCGCTTCCCAGCCCTTTGGAGTCGCCGCCCTCAAGGAGCACAAGGAACCCTTTATGCATCTTGCAAAGCTACCTTGCCCAGGAAGGGTTTGCTCCAGGGCATGGGGGAATTCGCAGCCAGGCCATCCCAGGTGGAGTCTTTCAAACCCCTGAAACCCCAGCTGGAGCAGGGAAGAGCACCCGCTCCTCCCTGTGCTATATTGGGAGCGGTGTGACTGAGCACAAGCTTGTCTTTCAGGGCTGAAAACCCTCCTAAATGCCACTCGTGGCCGAGTTTGTGCTCGGAGGTGGCAAGGCTGGTGCGGAGAGCTCGGCCGGCTTCACGCCGGGGGTTTGAGGACCAATGGGCAACACAAAGTGCTACATCAGAGGGTGGGAATTGCTCCAGCCGGCATCCGAGCTGGGAGCTCTGCTGGCCAAGCACCAGTTCATACATTGTACAGTACTTGTCTTCCTTATCCCGAGTCTTATGGCTGGAGGCTGGGCTTTACCAATCATGGACTTTTTAAAACCGGTGGTACTGCAGGTACAGGAGGAGGAGGCAGCAGCCAGCAAAGCGAAGAGACGGGCTCTGCTCAGGGATGAGCAAGCCAAGCCCGGGCAGGGAATTAAAGGTGGCCAAGCAAACAGCAACTGGATCCCCAGTTCCATATATTTCCCAGACCTGTTGAGCATCCCAGGACGGTCGGTGGGAGCCCAGCCCCCTCAGTACCCGGGGCTCCTTCACCCCGGGTGTGATACTGGGAGCAGGTGCTTTTAAGCAGCTGCCTAACGATGCCTGCCCCCAAAACCATCCTGCAGACCCAGAGCAGCGACATGGTTGTGCCACGGACCTTGACGCTTCTGTAGGGATTAAAGCCCCTCTGGTTGCTGCAACCTGGGGGCTGGACCAGGCCAAAGCTCAAAGGGTGACAGGAAAACGGCGCGCGGGGGACACGGTGACCCAGGCAGAGCAGGTTTATCATCACTGCCTCCAGCTGCAAACACAGGCACCCCGGGCAGCTGAAATGAATCGCTTCCTCTCCTCAGGTGGCACACAGAGAGCCCTGCCCTGGCACGGCAAGCATCCCTCCCCTGCCGTCACTATAATTAACCCTGCTCCCAAATAACGGCATCTCCCAGAAAGGATTTTTTTTGGATGTCCTCCCTTCGCCCTTAGCAGCAGGTTGGTTGGCGAAAGACCTTCCAGCTTTCCACACGAAAAAATAGCCCTTTTTGGTAGATGCGCAGGTAGATTCCTTCAAGCAGGGTATCCAAAACTGAGTAGGGTTTATCTGGTACAGGCTGACCAAATGCACCCGCTTTGCTCAAAAACATGGTGTTTAGGGACCTGTCTGCGGGCAGTCGCTGCTTGACCACATGACCTACAGCTTGAGAGCTTTTCTGCAGCGGGTGGCCAAGATAAAGGACTCTCAGGGTTTCTTTTCAGCATATGGGGCTGTATCTCAGGTGAATGGTCAGGATCCAGGACACACACCCCCGTCTCACTTTTTTTTTCCTGCATTGACCTTGCTGCTCCTCCAAATAACAGTGCAGCATACGAAGCATACGAAGCCAGCCCGGTGTTTGTGTGCCGCATCGAGCAGTGCCCATCTCTTACAGCGCAAAGCCTACGCCCTGCTTTCTGATGCAAGGTAAAAAATAATAATAAATAAAGAAAAAATAGTTTCTGCTTGTAAACACAGAGCCGGCTGAGCACTGCCAACAGCCCCATGGGCTGGGGACTGTGCCGCCCTCTCCGGGTGTTCGCTGTCCTTGGCCCCCGTCCCGCAGCAATAGGAAATGCAGCAACTGTTTTGGCTCATCTTCCAGCAGCACAAGCTCGGTGCCACGCCGGGGGGAAAGCGTGGAAAATTCTCTTAAAATGTAGAGGAAAAACCAAAATGCATTGAGAAGGTGGCCCGAGTACCCCCCAGCACTCACCACTGGGCTCGGGATGCTCGCACAGCCGGTGTTCGTGCTAACAGGGCTCAGGCTGGCCGCCCACTTTTATAAATATCAGAGGTGACTCGTCTAGAGTTTCCTGCCCTGTGCCAAGGCAATTAACACACAAGCCTGTACGCGCTGGGCAGCCGGTGTCAGTCCGCAGGCCAGCACGGATTTACTCCTGACCCAATTTCACATGGGCGTTCTCAACGCCTAATATAGAGCGTATTTTCTTCGGCATGTAGTTGGCTCTGTGATTTGTGGGGTTGGCGTGCCCCCGGCTGATCCACGGAGGATGCGCGGGAGCCTTCGCCCTCTCCTGCTTGCATCCCTCGCATTCCCTGGCTGGCATGCTGGCACCAGGACGCAAGTAGCAGAAAAGAGTTAATAAAAGCAACATGTTATTGAAAAGCTATAAATCTCCACCCCTCCCTTTTTTTTCCTTGGTGTTTTTTTTTTTTTGCTGGGATGTTGGTAGCATTTTGATTTAATAGTTGGCCAAACACAAGGGTC
>VFFE01007240.1:53285-104178 GCA_008921705.1 Burhinus oedicnemus | reverse complement strand
GTGGGGCGTTTGTGCAAGGGCGTTTGCTGCGGACTTGTTTCGGTCTGGTTTTGCTGAGCTCATAACGGGGATGTTGGCGGAAGGGGGAGCACAACCTGAGCATCCTCGCACCGCTCACTGCTCACCCGTGGTTCCTCAAGCCACATGCACCAAAATTTGACCAGCACGCCAGCACTTGGCTGCCATTTCAGGTTTAAGAGAAGCTTCCCAAGGGAAAAATACCCTTGTCATGAGTGTTTTGGATGCTCAGAAGCCAAAGAGCAATGAGCTACAAATCATGTGCAAATCCCAGCCTATGCCGATAGTTGCATTCCTGTTTTTTAAAGCATTTATAGGGATAATTGTGTTGCGTCTGGAGCTCTGGGGAGGTTTTGCCGTGCGGTGTGTGCGTGGGTGTGAGTGTCTGCTGGACGGTCAGACTGCGCAGTGGGTATGCAGCCGCTCGTCCAAAAGGATGCTCCGGGATCTGGGACCCGAGAACGAAGCTTTGGGGAGGGCTGGACCCAGCTGTGCACAGAAAACCTCTTTCCCTGGTGCTCATACGGGTTTGAAACCCCAACCAGAGCAGTTGCTGTGGGTGAGCCTTGCCTGGCTCTGCAGCCAGGGCAATTAATTCAGCATGTTGGCCCCTGTGCTTGGCCAGAGCGAGGTAGCCCCAGCTGCTCTTCCACTAAAACACGGGTGCGAGGCATCGGTTTGCACAGCACCGTTGTGTTTATTGGTCAGCCTTAACGTATGCACGTGGGAAACGATGGTGCAGCAAGTGCACGGTAATTTCTTCCCTCTGTGAGCAAAACGCCGGCCCTTTCCAAGCGGCTCTCAGCGGTTGGCTCCTGCCACGTTTCTGCTCTTGCGCTTCCCAGCCCTTTGGAGTCGCTGCCCTCAAGGAGCACAAGGAACCCTTTATGCATCTTGCAAAGCTACCTTGCCCAGGAAGGGTTTGCTCCAGGGCATGGGGGAATTTGCAGCCAGGCCATCCCAGGTGGAGCCTTTCAAACCCCTGAAACCCCAGCTGGAGCAGGGAAGAGCACCCACTCCTCCCTGTGCTATATTGGGAGCGGTGTGACTGAGCACAAGCTTGTCTTTCAGGGCTGAAAACCCTCCTAAATGCCACTCGTGGCCGAGTTTGCGCTCGGAGGTGGCAAGGCTGGTGCGGAGAGCTCGGCCGGCTTCACGCCGGGGGTTTGGGGACCAATGGGCAACACAAAGTGCTGCGTCAGAGGGTGGGAATTGCTCCAGCCGGCATCCGAGCTGGGAGCTCTGCTGGCCAAGCACCAGTTCATACATTGTACAGTACTTGTCTTCCTTATCCCGAGTCTTATGGCTGGAGGCTGGGCTTTACCAATCATGGACTTTTTAAAACCGGTGATACTGCAGGTAGAGGAGGAGGAGGCGGCAGCCAGCAAAGCGAAGGGACAGGCTCTGCTCAGGGATGAGCAAGCCAAGGCCGGGCAGGGAATTAAAGGTGGCCAAGCAAACAGCAACTGGATCCCCAGTTCCATATATTTCCCGGACCTGTTGAGCATCCCAGGATGGTCGGTGGGAGCCCAGCCCCCTCAGTACCCGGTGCTCCTTCACCCCGGGTGTGATACTGGGAGCAGGTGCTTTTGAGCAGCTGCCTAACAATGCCTGCCCCCAAAACCATCCTGCAGACCCAGAGCAGCGACATGGTTGTACCACGGACCTTGACGTTTCTGCGGGGATTAAACCCCCTCTGGTTGCTGCAACCTGGGGGCTGGACCAGGCCAAAGCTCAAAGGGCAACAGGAAAACAGCGCGCGGGGGACACGGTGACCCAGGCAGAGCAGGTTTATCGTCACTGCCTCCAGCTGCAAACACAGGCACCCTGGGCAGCTGAAATGAATCGCTTCCTCTCCTCGGGTGGCACACAGAGAGCCCTGCCCTGGCACGGCAAGCATCCCTCCCCTGCTGTCGCTATAATTAACCCTGCTCCCAAATAACAGCATCTCCCAGAAAGGATTTTTTTTGGACGTCCTCCCTTCGCCCTTAGCAGCAGGTTGGTTGGCGAAAGACCTTCCAGCTTTCCACACGAAAGAAATAGCCCTTTTTGGTAGATGCGCAGGTAGATTCCTTCAAGCAGGGCATCCAAAACTGAGTAGGGTTTATCTGGTACAGGCTGACCAAATACACCCGCTTTGCTCAAAAATGCGGTGTTTAGGGACCTGTCTGCGGGCAGTCGCTGCTTGACCACATGACCTACAGTTTGAGAGGTTTTCTGCAGCAGGTGGCCAAGATAAAGGACTCTCAGGGTTTCTTTTCAGCATATGGGGCTGTATCTCAGGTGAATGGTCAGGATCCAGGACCACCCCCCCCGTCTCACTTTTTTTTTCCCGCATTGACCTTGCTGCTCCTCCAAATAACAGTGCAGCATACGAAGCCAGCCCGGTGTTTGTGTGCCTCATCGAGCAGTGCCCGTCTCTTACAGCGCAGAGCCTACGCCCTGCTTTCTGATGCAAGGTAAAAAATAATAATAAATAAAGAAAAAATAGTTTCTGCTTGTAAACACAGAGCCGGCTGAGCACTGCCAACAGCCCCATGGGCTGGGGACTGTGCCGCCCTCTCCGGGTGTTCGCTGTCCTTGGCCCCCGTCCCGCAGCAATAGGAAACGCAGCAACTGTTTTGGCTCATCTTCCAGCAGCACAAGCTCGGTGCCATGCCGGGGGGAAAGCATGGAAAATTCCTTACCCTTCTCTTAAAATGTAGAGGAAAAACCAAAATGCATTGAGAAGGTGGCCCGAGTACCCCCCAGCACGCACCACTGGGCTCGGGATGCTCGCACAGCCGGTGTTCGTGCTAACAGGGCTCAGGCTGGCCACCCACTTTTATAAATATCAGAGGTGACTCGTCTAGAGTTTCCTGCCCTGTGCCAAGGCAATTAACACACAAGCCTGTACGCGCTGGGCAGCCGGTGTCAGTCCGCGGGCCAGCACGGATTTACTCCTGACCCAATTTTACATGGGCGTTCTCAACGCCTAATATAGAGCGTATTTTCTTCGGCATGTAGTTGACTCTGTGATTTGTGGGGTTGGCGTGCCCCCGGCTGCGCCACAGAGGATGCGCGGGAGCCTTCGCCCTCTCCTGCTTGCATCCCTCGCATTCCCTGGCTGGCATGCTGGCACCAGGACGCAAGTAGCAGAAAAGAGTTAATAAAACCAACATGTTATTGAAAAGCTATAAATCTCCACCCCTCCCGTTTTTTCCTTTTTTTTTTTTTTTTTTTTTTTTTTTTTTCCTTGGTGTTTTTTTTTTTTTGCTGGGATGTTGGTAGCATTTTGATTTAATAGTTGGCCAAACACAAGGGTCTATTTTATTCAGAGTTTACAGGCCTCAGGGCTGTTATTCCTCCAAATTTAATAGCATTGAAATTGCAGGGTTGGCGATAATTTGCCTATCACTTTCTGCTCTCCCATTGATGTTTATTGTCAGCGGGATGGAATCTCAATCCGATTCACTTAGATAACATGTCTGTTAAACATTTAGATAATTGTGCCATCATTAACTTGTCACATTATTTTAGAGATTCAAAACAGTTGTGCAGTATAAGCGGAGGTACAAAGGGAGAAAAATCCGGCACATGAGAGCAAGAACCTGGGAGAGGAGGTGGTGGATGCCCCTGTGGCTGTGCTTCCACTTGCTCCTGTGGAAAGTGTCGCTCAGCAGTTGCTGGGGAAGCTCAGCCTTCCTCTCTGCCTTGGTGGGGCTTTAACCACTTTTTTTTTCCCCAGAAAAAGTATTCTGCTCCTGTTCTAAATGCACACTGAGGTACAGAGTGATATTTTTCTTTTTTTTATAACTTTTTTTTTTTTTAACATCAGAGTACTTGGCATTTTCCTGTGGAAGAGCATCCCAGCAACCCTGTTATTGCCTTGGGTTGGCAAGGGGGATGCGTGGGAGCCTGCAAGAGGTGGAGGGGGGGACCATGCCAGAGCTGCACAAGCACATGCTGTCTCTGTCTCTCTGTTCTTGGCAAATTTACATTTAGTCCAATTAATTACGTATTTGTCTTATCTCGTTTCTTTTGCTTCACTTTCTCTGCGTCAAATGGTACCCACCTAAAAAATACCAGTGATGCTTCAGACGTATGTCACGCTAACTTTTCCAGTGTCGGAAATTAAGGTTTTTGAGCGAGCAGAACATAACATGCAAGTTTGGTGGCAGGAGCTGTAAATTCTGTTGAAACGTAAATTCTGTTTGCCTGACACTCGGCATGGCGCCGTGGGCTGTGGCTGAGCCGGCTCTCCGCTGGAACGCTCCTCTGACTCTGCTGATGGCTGGGGCTTGTCTCAGTGGTGGCATTTGCCACCAGCAGCCGTCTGCAACGTCCCTGCTCCAGTGGCAGGCAACTTGGCCTCGGGAGATGCAATTCTTGACTCGTCTCGCTGCATCCTCTCCCACAGCTCGATCGGAGCGGTGCTTGGCCACAAGCAGCCAGCGCACTTCTGTACCGAAACCAACCCAGCATCTTCCCGGGCTGCCTGTGACTTTCTATTACTGTTTCACGGGGCTCCTGAGAGTTTTCAGAGAGTGGCTCAATGAGGCTTCTGGGGGAAATACCACCGGATAGCATTTTTCTCCATAGCTAGAGATAATGCACTGTAGTATTAAGTACGCTTAGAGGTAATTATCCCTCCCATGCTCGCTTCGGTTCCACGGTCCCGGCTGGGGGAGGGAGCGCGGGCGATGCTGAGCAGTGATGCCCAGACGATGCTTTGCGAGTTTTCTGTTGGATGCGAGCGTGGATTTTGGATGCTCAGGTATGGAAGCACTCCTCCAGTGTGTCGCCCTCCCCTAACGCTTCTGTCGGATGCTGCGAGCAGTGGACATGGCGCTGAGGTGGGCTTTGGTTCGGGCACAAGGATCACGGTTCCTGTAGAGGAGGCAGGAGTGTCCTGTGATGCGCCAGAATGGAGAACATTGGTGCTGGGTTCAGACAGTGACTCCTGAGCTTAGGAAACGAATCTGGTTACGCATTGCACATGGAGAGTGCAAAGACGTGGTTCCTGGCACCTTCAAACGCCGCCAGTGCCCCACGGGAATCCTTGACCAGCCTGGGAAAACTGGATTTGGGGCCTGGGGAGCTGCTGCTAGAGGGACCTCCAGGGGTTTGTGGCTTCAGTAGCAACTGAAAATGCAAAATGTCGACAGGGAAGATGCTTTCGTGGCTGCTGTGACGTTTTTGGGGTACGAGCATCCAACTAGAGCCAAATGTACCATGCGCAGGCACAGCATCTTTTGTGCAGCATCGCCTCTAAATGGATTTATAAGAACCTTGGAAAAAATACTCTGTGCTTAATTTTGGCTGCTCGACAGGGAGCAGGACTCGGTTGCTCCAGCCTTCAGCTGTGGTAGAATGAAATGAAAATGATGAGCTGAGGAAGAGCTAAACAGACCAATCCGAATGCATCCGAAATGCAGAGCCTTGAGTTTTTTAAATACTCTCGCAGCCAATTTTCTTTGCAAAAAGGACTGAAAACAATACAAGTGGAGGGAAGGACGAGCGCGTGTGTTCAGCTTGAGCCCATTGCCTCTCCTGTGCTTCCCAGCTCATGACCCGTGTGCCCTTCCCACACCAGCCGCTGTCTTCAAAGGAAAGCAGGTTTTGCAAATGATTATTTTGATAAAAATGAGGGCTGGGACAGCTACGCTTCCCATCGGAAGCCTCCGTCATTTAGCAGCATAATTCACAGCGCAGGCGGCTGTGCTGCATCCGCCAGCTTTGCCTCCCACCACCTCTGAGCGTGGCGTGCGGCCGTGGTGCACCGGGAGCTCGCTGGCAAGCGCGCAGAGCGGGGTCGGCAGTGTCGCCTCGTTAGCACCATCCCCAGCCAGGCGGTGCGTGCCGCTGGCCCCAGCTTCAGCGGGGTCTCAGGGCGGCGGGTCCTGGGGGGCGCAGGACAGAGCCCCTTTGTCTGACAGTAATGTCCTGTGACAGCGCTTGAAATCTGAGTCCCGGCGCGCATTCCTGAAACTGGGAATCTCCCTGCCTCCCACACCATGGCTGCTTTTTCCACCTTTGCAGCAAACAGCAGCGAAAATTCCCCATGCTTCAAGGGGGACCTGTAGGGAAGCGCAACAAGGTCAGGCTTCGTGCGAGCAGGCGGATTTGCCGAAAACAAGCCCCGAGATGGAAACGTGATGGACCTGCGCGTCCGTGTCCCCAACCAGCAGCCAATGGTCGGCCTTTAATTTTCCTGTGCAAATACTATTTAAAGCACGATGAGAAAAGCCCTCTCGCTAAGCTACGGAGAAATCTTTCTTGTCCTTTAATTCTAGATGAAGGGGATTAGTGTGAACATATTTAACCTCTGACCCGCGGACAAAAGCATTATCAAATTTAGTTGCCGAGTGGCTCCCCATTTAACCGAACCGGTGTGGTATCTCAGCAATTTATTTTTTTTCTTCGCTCCCATGAAGGCTTTGACGTCCATTGTTGCCCTCAGAGCACGGGGGGGACTTGGCAGCCCTCCTCTGGCCACATGCGAGGAGCTTGCTAGAGCCCCCGTAAGGGAAACCAGCGGTGTGCAGTTGCTGCTAGAACCCACGGAGGCTTCAGAAAGCCAGTGACCCCCCCAAAAAGCAAAGCTTGCTGCTGGTTTCTCCCCGGTCCCTGCACGTCCGCCTCGGCACTGGCCATGTGCCGCCTGCCATGGCTTGGAGGATGCTTGACCATCACTGCGGAGCACAGGGAGATGCCCCTCGTACCCCTTCACTCCTCCTTTGGCTCTGAAGCCGGAAAGAAAATGTGCTCCCAACTATCGTGCTCTGGGGCGAGCTTGGGGATGCTCACAGGGCTTTATAAAATGTGGATGCAAGGCGGGCAAGGAGGCGGCCGGGGTCTCCTGGTCCGGCGGAGGAATGCCGAGAGGGGCCTCCCGTCAGGAGCCGGTGTCCGTTTACAGTGCATCTCTCATAAACCCGGGGGCGAGGGCAGGGGGACCGGCCCTCCTGGTATGTGATTGATTATCTGGTATTTATGCCATTGAGGACTTTTCAGCGGCTCGGGGTCAGGGGGTCATCTCGTGTGTCTTGCTGCAAATCCGCTTCCTTTTGTACAGTGCGGGCTGGGTGAGCAGACACACAAAAACAGCTTTTTCTTTTCCTTGGGAAAAAGGGGAGGGGGGCGGGCTGGTGTCAATGAAATTTTTTTTTCAGCCTTTCCTGAATAGTGTCCTTTTTAATTCCAAAGAACTTTTAATTAAAAGTAGCAGGAAAGTTCATCTCGACAAGGTTTAACTTACCTTAGCAGCTACTTTTGTCCCCCCCGGGATTCGCATCTCCCCACTTTACAAAAATAGAAACCACAAGAAATGGGGGAGAGGCTGCTCGTGGTACTGTTTCGCATCTCCCCGGGTGTACCAAGAGGGCCTTTTCATCTTTTCTCTTTTTTTTTAATGATGGGGGTGCAGGAATAATAAGTGGACGCTGCGAATCCCAGCTTTGTGCCTCACGGCAGCCAGTCGCTCCACTGGCCATGCTCAGCCGGGGGTAGCTGCCCACACCACCAAAAGGGTCATTTGATGGGCTGGGATGCCAACTGAGGCGCCCTGGCATCTCTGCGGGGCCGGGGGCTGCCAGAGTGGTACCACCCTGGCCGGGAGAGATCCAGGAACAGGTGGGCGATGGGCGGGTGCTGCTCTGTGCTGGGCGGGATAGTGGTGGTGATGGGGATGGTGACAATGGGGATGGTGGCAATGGTGATGCTGATGGTGGTGGTGATGCTGGTCTCCCATGGGGTGGGATGCCACAGACCCATAGGCGAGCGCAGGGGCACCACAGAGGGCAGGACATAACACCGCTGGGTGGGGACATCATCTGCTGTCCCCTAAAACCCTCCTGGCAGGGAAAATTACATGCCTGCCATGATGTGCCAGTTGGAAAACACTCGCCAGGGAGATTCTTTGACCAAAAAGAGATGGAGGGCAGCTCTGGGTAGACCAGAAATGCCGGTGAGGGCTTCATCTGCTCGGTGAAGTGCTTTGTTTAACGACAGAGCAGTTTCGAACACATTAGTTTAACTGTCACTGGGAAAGCAATGGGGAAAATATGTTAGGTTTTTGACAGAAAGTCAAAGTATTTTTTCAGCTGGTTTCACTCCAAATTCCAATTGGGAAGAGGAAATCTGGGAAGACGGCGCGATGGTGACAAGCAAGTAGACGATACCTTCCCTTCTGATCGGGTGGCCAGAAACGCCACTGCAATTTGCCTCCGGTTGCCCCGGGGGAAACGCTCATCCTTGGGAATGGCAGGGATGGATCTGGGATCCTCCAGGGTCCTAAGCTGGGACAGGCTTAGGGGAAAATGTCACCGAGGGGAGATGGTGCACATAGATACCCAGATACTGACCAGATTAATACATTTTGGTCAAGTGATGTTTTGCTGGGAAAGAGGGCAGCTTTTCCATCTGTACCTTCAGGGGTTGAAGGAGCTGAACACCGGATTTTGCCAAGGGTGATCGGGAGCGAGGGGATTTGGATGCACGAGGCACGTCCGTGCATGCTCAGTTTGACAGTGCCGGGCCGGCATCCCCAAGCATTGTCCCCTGCTGCTGGTGCAGAGCCTGCTCTGGGGCACACTCCATTGCTGCGGAGGACAGTTGCATCCCCCTGCTCATATGCACTTTTCCCCTTCCCGGGAGGAGTTTCTTCCAGCTCTGAGCTTGACATTTTTCACACCCGTGTTAAGGCCAAGTCACCATTGATGGCTCCTTCAGACATCTCAACCAAGACCCATTTGCGAGGGTGCAATGTCACCCTGCTCTCCTGGCTTGGCTGCCTGGCCAGACGGGGCTCGAAGGCGGCGTTCGTCCCCCAGCCGACGTGCAGAGAGGCCTTTTGTGACGGCCTCCATCTCCCACGGGCTTTGTTGGGCAGCGGCAGGGCGCAAACACCACCATCCCGCACCCTCCCGTCGGGGCACCCCGGAGCAGGGTGTGGGTTCCTGCTGTTACAGGGCATCCCGGGACCATAAGTCAGTTGGTACCAAAATGCCTAATGGTGCTGAAAAGGGAAGGTTGTCCCCATTGACGTGCTCCATTTTTGGCCACCTGAACTTTTTTAATATTTATTGATCTATTTTGATAGATATTCAGTACAATGAAAAGGCTTTGGGGGACAACAGCTTTGCAAGGAGCGTATGCCTCCAGCTGCAGCCAGAAGGCTTTAGGGTTCGCAAGTATCTTCAAACAACAGTTTGACCTAAAAAAACCCAGAAATTAGGCTCAAAAGCACAGCGTGCCGTAGGTGCAAAGCCTCCACACTGCATTGCCAGGCTTGCATGGTGGTGGGAGCTTGGGAAGCTCTCGCCTCCCCCAGCTGAGGGGTAGAAATGCAGCAGAATGGGTTTGCTCCTAAAAAGGTCATCTCATTTTTGTTTCCAAACGCAAGGTTTGCGCAACGCTTGGGTTTCTTTGAGAGGAAGACCCGCTTGTACTGTGTTGGTGCCGGTTAGGGTGATGCTGAGCATCCTTCCAGGGCCTGGGGACCACTCTCGGGGAGGGCAGGATGCAGCTGGATGCTGCAGCAGCCAGGGGTGAAAGCGGCTCTTTCCAGGTGCTAGGGAGAAGGGCTCAGGCAGGAGATGCTCAGGGGGTGGCTTGTCCCCTGTGCTGGTGACAGGGACATGCCTGGCCTGATGCTGTCCCCTGGGGAGTATCCCTCTCAGGCAAGGAGCCACCCGCATCCCTTGGTTTGCAGGCAGGTCTCCATGCGTGGGTGCAGCATTCTGCCCCGGAGATGGGGGCATGCTGCAGTCCTCCTTGGCAGCCGATATCCCCTCCCCAAAACGTATCCCTTGATCAGCGCCTGTTTGGGCCGGCGGCTGCCTGGCAGTGCTTCACCCAGCGCGGGTCCAGCTGCTGCCGTGATTGACGCAAAGCCAGTCTATAAATAAAGTCTTTCTCTCCTCTCATAAAGACTTTGTGGTTTAGTTTGCTTTCAAGGTCAAGATCAGACCTTTCTAAATAAACACATATCAAAGGATCATTAGCGGAGCAGCACTGTTAAATTGAGATATTAACTTCTGTCAGCCACGCGTTTCCTTTTTGTTCTGTAACTCACAACTGCGGCGGGTTTTTATTATTTTGGCCCTAGGCGGTAGCATCTGGCTTCTGTAGAGACTGTAAAAATTAAAAAGCAACACAAATCATTGCGAGAGAAAAGCAGTAAATTCAATGATAAGAATTTAAAATTAAAATGTTTCGGCGCTTTTATATTCCGCGAAACATGAAACAAATGAGATGTGTGCCTGTTGCCATAAAGCTGCTGCCTCTAATAGTCACTGGGCTCTTTCCCTCTCCGCTCACTCTCCCTCATAATCGTTCTTGCCTGAGCAATCGCAGAAAAGCGCAATGAAGGGAGGTGATGATGGTGATGATGATGATGATGGTGGTGGTGGCGGTGATGGAGATGCAGGGTGGCAGGGAAGGGGGCAAGGTGCTGCCAATGGGACCGAGGGGAGCAAAGGGCCCCCCGAAAGGGAGACAAGAAGGGGATGCTCTTGTCCCGCTGCGCTCAAAGGGAGATGGAGAGGTCGAGCAGGGAGGGTGTGACTAATGTGCCAGGTCACTGGGATGCGGGACCGCATTGTCCCCCGGGTCCAGATGGCCCCCGGAATAAATCACCCTCAGCGGGCACGAGCTGCCTGTGCCGGAGCCGCAGCTCGAGGCTTGCTGCCCACTACCCCAGGTCGCTGCGGGCGCTGGGACTTGGAGCATCCTCCTCCCTGTGCATCCCGGCCCAGGCGGTGGGGAGAGCAGGGCTGCGGCCAGGCAGGAAGCAGCCCCGTGCATCGCTGCAGGAGCAAAAAATGAAGCACTTAGGTTTGTGGGGATTTTTTAATCCCTTGTGCTTGCAAAGTCAATGTTGTACATCTGCTCTGAAACACTTGAGTTTTTCTAGGTGTTGGTAGAGGCGGTGGGCAGTGCCAGGGCGGGAGAGCATGCCCTGCCCTCCTGTTGCAGCCGGAGCAGCCACATCCAGCCCTGGAGGAAAACCAGCAGCAGAAGAGCAGGCGACGCTGGCCGCTTTTTAAGAATTAATTTCCCGTAGTCACTTAAAGTTGGGAAGAAAGCTGTGCTATCTCCAAGTAAATAATAACAATCAAACAAATGCCCCCTTGGGAGAAGTTGCCTTCCATAAAGATGTTAATTAGCGCAGAAGCAGAGTTGTGGAGTCCGGAGACAGCCTTTGAAACTGGGATGATTTGGTGACTCCAGCACAAAATGTGTGTGCATCATTGGGGGGTTGTTTTCCCCCTCTCTCTACTGAACCACGAAGGTTGTAGGGGCGGTTGGGCTCCAGCCAAGCAACCCAACAGCACCTTTGTACCAGTGCCGCACCAGAGTGGCTGGGGGGTCGTGAAGGGCTGGCTCTGCCACCCTGGTGTGACACCCTTAAAAACCTATGTGTCCACATCTGTGCATGCAGGCGTCGTGTATCCCGACAGCAGCATTCAGGGAAGGGCTCCTTTGCACCAGCCAATGGGTTTGCTTCGGTGCTGCCACCAAAAACACCGCTTTTGGTTTCATAATAATCCTGAAAACAGACACTGAAACTGGGTTAATCTTCTTACCCCAAGCAGCAGGCATTCACCCTCCTCCCGGGGCAAAATGCAGCCTCGGTGCCGGTGCTACTGGCCAGCACCCCCAGGGCCCTGCCAGTGCCCACTGCTTCCGCCTGTCCTTCATCAGGCATCCTCCTCCTCCTTCTCAGCTTAGTGCCAGTGGGATGTGCGCAGCAGCCCCCGCTGAGCCTGATGCCTTAAGTACATCCTTAAGTTCCACCAGCTGCAATGGCTCTCAGTCCTGTCCTCGCACGCGTTGTCCAAGCAGGGCAGCCGGCGCCTGCCCAGCCCCTGCCTCCGTCCAGGGTATCTGCTACCAGGCAGCGCGGGGGCCAGCCTGTACCCTCTGTGGTGGGCGTCCCACGCCGAAGCCAGCGGGAATGTGTAACAGCAGCGATGGGGTCGTGCAGGGGGATGCTCCAGGCAAGGCAGGGCTGGAAAGGAGGGCTACCTGCAGCTCTCCTGCAGTCTCCAGTGGTTTCATCCACTTGCCTCCATGGTCCCAGGGATGCTAAAAACATTGCCCTCTGCTAACGCTGCTTTTCCTTGCAGGCCTGCAGCCTGCCTTGCAGCTGCAGCCAGCAGCATTGTCCGGGAAGTGGAGGCTGGTAGGGAGCCCTGACACGCTGACAAAAACATGTCAAATGTCCCTGAAATCTCATCTGGGGAGATCCAACAGCCCTTGGGCTCCTGCTTTGCACGGCCAGAATGTTTTGGAGCTGTCTGCCTCAGTCCTAAGGATAGCAGCAGTTTTAGTGCGCCTCTTTGACATGTGCATCACATAAGTGATCACGTTAAATATGGAGATTGAAGGAGGAGTGAGTCTTGTTGAAGACCCTGCATTTGCAGGACACAAGCCGAGGGCTTCCCAAGAGTTTTACAGTGGGTGTGAGAGGCAGCAACGAGCTCCGTCGGTATCCTTCGATGCCTGCACCCTCGTGCCTGCTGTAATGCCGGAGCCTTCCCAGTGTGCCCCTCCACAGCCTTTGATTGCGGGTTTCGAATGCTATTGATCATTGTAGCAGCAGATGGACAGATCTGCCTTGTTTTTCGAGTCTCGTAACACCGTTCTGAGGACAGACAGGGAGAAGATGGCAGCATTATGAGGAGGGTTCAGGGAGGGGCAGTTAGGTTTGCGACGTTGGCTCTGTGTGCCAGAGCCGTGCTGCCGCAGCTGGGGCTCAGCAAAGGATGCTTCACCGGCGCAGTGCCTTCAGTCCCCCCGTCCCCTGCTGCTGCAGCATCCCCAGGTCACCTGCGTTGGGGGTCAGGGCCCGGTGGTGCTGCCGCGAGGTCTGGGGGCCTGGCAAGGAGCCGGCGGGACGGCACACGCGTCCATGCACACACACGGGGGGAAAAACTTGAAGTCAAATGTCTGAAAGTCAGATCCCTTTTTAGTATGAATTTGCTGTATCTCATTCTGAGCACTAATTCCAATTTAATTGCAAGTGGCCTGAAGCCTCTTCAATAGGAGTAACAAATGGTTTGATTTTGTAAACTTCATCAGACTGCATTTTAAATGCGACACACTAGCCCGGCTCGAATGCCAATGAAGCACTGAAGTAGCTCTCTGTTTACTAATTATCCGTTTTTACTTCAAGCCACGCTGGCTGGCTTGTCTGATTAAATCGGATTTGTGGGATAGAGAACAGCTAGCAGAGTTTTCTCTATAGTAAACGAGATTGAAACTATGGGCCGCCTGGCTGCACACTGTAAATTATATTTCCTTTTAAAGGGGACGTGTCGCCTTTCTCCCGCCGGTGCACCTCCCGCATCCTAAACTTGACAGCACGGGAGTGCACCCGGCTCCGTTCCGAGGGGGACCCACCCTGCTGCTCTCGCCCGTTGCCACACGGGGTTTGATTTTAATTCCTCCTCTGGCGGAGGCAGCAGGTGGGAGACAGCACCGCGCTCGACGCCGTTATGGCTGCAGCATCCCTCACCATGAGCTGGACCAGGGTGGAAAAGCCCCCAAATATCGCGTGTCACATCTTGCTTGGCTTTGCATCCCCGGCAATCACACTGCTTTGGGAGCGAGCCGCCGGAGAACCGGCTGGCGGCCATAGGGCTTTTCGTCCCTCCAGCAAGCATCCATCCCCTAAAAACCAGATTTGGGACCACCTGCTGTTTAAAACTGCCTCGCCCCAATAGCATCTGAAACCCAATCTGCTCTGGCTTCTGCCTCTGGACCATGCAGCAGCACCGAGAGCTGCCCCATTCATGGTCACGGCTGCCAGCACCAGGTCTGGCGGAGATACATATAACCGGGGAAGATGGGCAAAGGTGGCTGCCGAATGCGGCGTAGCGGGGCTGCCCTTAAACCTCCCCAGTTGCTAAGACTTTAATTCCGTGAGCTTGACCTATGCCGCCCCCTCCCTCGGTATCTATCTTTGTGCCCAGGGGCTTTTTATATTTTAATTTGCTTTTGAATGTCCTGCAAAATTAATGGCGCGCTCGGGGCCATTGTGTGGCGTACAGTAGAGGGAAGGGCCAGAGGCGCCCGCCGAGAGCTGCCGCGTTTCCTGGGGAATGAATTGCTCGCCCGCCTTCACCCCTTTTAATTGTTGACAGTAAAAAGCATTTAAATGCCGCTTAATTTGTAATCATCTTCCCGCAAAAAGGGGGGAAACCATTAAAACGTCAGGGAAATGAATAAATCCATCTCTCACTGGTTTGGGGTGGCGGCGTTTCTTTATCGGGGGTGATTTTTCTTCTGATGGCTGAGGGCTGGTCGGGGCTGCTCCGGGTGGGAGAAGAGGGATGCATGTGGGGCGGGAACCCAGGGTTGTGCTCCAGCTGGGACACTGGGGCCGAGTCCCCATGTCATCCAGGGCGGCTCTCCTTGTGGCAAGTCTGGTACTGCCAAGGGACGGTAGGGATCCCAGGCACCCTCTCATGACCTTTCCCATTTTTCCTGCATCCCATCCCCTCTCCAAAGATGGGATATGGCTGCATGTGCAGCTTGAAAAAAAAAAAATTAAATTCAAGTTAATTGAATGCCTGCAGCGGGACAGTGCCCAGCAGACCCTGCTTGGTTCCACAGTGCGTGGCTGCCGGAGAACCACATCAGGGCTGCGAACACGCAGTGCCCGACTTCAGTCCTCCGTGTCCTGCTGCTGGGCTGTTTGCAGGGATGCAGGGCTGCCTCCTGCATCCTCCACCTCCGCGCTATGCTGGCATCAGCCCTCGCACCCCGCGGATGCTCTGCTCTCGGAGGGCAGCTAGTACCAGGTGCCTCCACAAGCTGTGCCAGTGCATGTTGACCTCCCCATTTGGGGTGTTTATTTGTTCACTAATGCATTATCAAAAAAAAAAAAAAACGGAAAAAAAATTTAAAAATGCCTTTTGCGGGTCCTGACAAGCAGCAGCCTGGGGGGATGCCCAGCTCCCGAGGCACCGGCACCATCCCCGTGGACGGGCCAGTGCATCCCCGCATGCATGCACGAAGCAGCTTGTCCCCATCGCTGCCGCTGCCGGAGTCGGCCCATTTTTTTTTCAAGCGGGGGCCAATTAGTTTCACAAATGAGGGCCCTGCGGTGCCAGGGAGGATTTGTTACGGCCCCGCGCGCCGGCCAGGCGGCATTGTCCTGCCCTCCGCCCCCGCGGGAGCCCATTGTCCCTGGCCCCAGCGGGAGCTGCTGGCGGCAGATTTATCGGGGCCGGCGTCCCGCCGGCCGGGGCCTCCGCTCCGCAGCTGGCCACGGTGCTGGGGGCTCAGCCCCGGGGACCTTTGACCCGTCCTGCTGTCACCGCCGGGGCCGCTGAGGGCCACGGGGCCGCATACCTCTCGGGATTTGCTTTGCACGTCCCGTTCAGGGCTGGCTGCTTTTTTTTATTATTATTTTGATATTTTTTTTTTTTTCTCTCAGGAGCGTTTTGTCCGCAGCTGCATGGGGGGTGCATGAGCCCACACCCCCCTGGGTTAAATCCCTGCGGAGGGAGAGAGGCAGCTCCCATGTGGGGCTGCCTTTCTTGCTGCTTTTATTCCAGTTTCAGTAGGGTTTTTTTGCAGATTTCGTAGCGTTTTGGGGCAGCCCACCACATGCCTTGCTGAGGCTGGGACTGAGCATCCCTCCTGGCGGCTCCTGCATCCTTGGAGCCACAGGACAGACTTGGCCACGGTGTGCCACCATGCCATGGTGGATGATGGCACGATGCCATGGCAGGTGATGGTGCGCACCGAGATGCTCTCCGGGATGCCTGTCGCCCAGCTGGTCCCCAGGCTGGAGGTGTGGAGCTGGCCAGGAGGGTGCTGCTGGCATCTTGCTGGGGGAGCATCCTTAGCTGGCACATGCCTGCACGCCAGGCAGGACCATCATGCTGCCGCTGCTGCAGTGGGTGCCAGCTGCCCGCCGTTTCCCTGCCCCCTGGTGCAGTGGTCCCAGTGGGCTCTCCTCCAGCGACTCTGCCTGGCCACCGGAATCCCCAGGGCTGGTTTTGGCAGCACGGCGGGCAGCCCCCCCCCAGCCCTGCTGTTCCTAAAGGCAGCACAGATCCGTTGGTTACCTTGAACATCTTGCTGCTGCTAATGAATTGCTAATACAATTTTCTAGATAATTTTATTTCCATAGTCCTCACATTTTAATGTCTCCAAAAAGCTAGCATTTATTTGCTTAATCTCCCTGCGTAATACAATTTGCACTGACTCATAGGTTCTGAACAATCAGCTATGCATAACCGAAAACAAATTGTTTAATAACACAGAGGTCTGATATTTTTATTGACGGTGTATAAGTATCTGGGGTTGGGTTTTTTCCTGCTTTTGCTGTCATGTTGATGCAGCCAGTTTTATACCCATGGTCGGTCAGATGGAGCTTGTGTTTGTATTAGGGCTTAGGATCACACGCAGTGTCACCCTCTTGCCCCCAGCCCCAGCTCTCCGGGGTCCCCTTTCCCCTGGGTATGGAGAGGTCCCAGCTCGGCAGCTCTCGTAGGTGTGTAGGGATGCAGTGATCGCCCAACACCTGCCTTGCATTTGGGCTGGGGCTTCCAGCTGCCTCCAAGGCAATAAAACCCCCTTGTACTCCTCTGGCATTCCCCCCGCGGGGCCAGTGCTGGCAGGGTTGGGGTGGCCGGGGTCCTACTGCCAGGACCACAGTGACACCCAGAGCCCTGCAGCTCTCAGGGTCCCCCCCTGCTGCTGGAGCATCCTCCCTGCTGCAGGAGCATCCCTCCTGCTGGGTGGGAGCCAGGATCCCCCCCAAACACCTGACAGGGTGGTAGTCCAGTGGGATGGGGGTCCTGGGTGCCGGGTGGCGCCTGTGTCAGCTCTCTCCCTCTCCCACAGGTACAGACATGGCCGTTTTCTGCTTGCTGTGCGGCAAGCGGTTCCAGACGCAGAGCGCCCTGCAGCAGCACATGGAGGTGCACGCCGGGGTGCGCAGCTACATCTGCAGCGAGTGCAACCGCACCTTCCCCAGCCACACCGCGCTCAAGAGGCACCTCCGCTCCCACACAGGTACGTGGCACAGACACCCAGAGTGCTCGGGGCTGGGGGAGCCAGGGCAGGGCTCTTCCCCATTCATTAAAAAAAAAATGAAGAGAGAGAAAAGAAAGGTGAAATTGTCTTAGAAGTGTCGAGGCAGCTGCAGTTGAGGTTGTTTGGATTTGAAAAATGAAACGGAAAAAAAAAAAAAAGCCGCGTGTAATAAGTTGATCCGGTATAAGGTGACATGTGACCTTCTTAGGGGATGTGCGATCATACCCGCTTCATCGGCTTACAGGCGGTAGATGCACATAATCAGCTGGTGCTTGGCCCTAATGGGATCAGGGCGACCTGCACTACGTGTAGCTGGTGCTTCAGCAGCGCAGCCCACCAGGGCAGGGCTTGGATCTGGGAGAGCCGGCTGGGAGCGCAGGGCTTTGGCCTCCTTACACCGTGTCCTCAAAGCGCCCGTACCGTGTCCTCAGCTCCTCCACCAGCAGCCCTGGGCAGAGCCCCAGAGGATGGCAGGGGGAGAGATCCCAGC
Organism: Burhinus oedicnemus; assembly: GCA_008921705.1. Classification (NCBI taxonomy): domain Eukaryota; kingdom Metazoa; phylum Chordata; class Aves; order Charadriiformes; family Burhinidae; genus Burhinus; species Burhinus oedicnemus. Next base: position 86,630 of record VFFE01007240.1, on the reverse strand, counting down.
TGCGCCATCCCCAAAGGGCGCTCCCGGCTGTAGTGAGTACCGTTGATCGGGTCTGTCTGCAAAACCGCCCCCCAGCGCAGGAAAAAGCAAATCCTTGGGGGATGAGCGGGGCCGGGGGCAGGGAAGCCTGCCCGGTGCTTTGCAGCCCTGCCCGTGCCCTGGCTCACTGCAGGGGCCAAGGGCTCCTCACCTATTGCCCCCACGAGCTGGAGGCTGGTGCGCCCTCCTCAGCTGCACTTTCATTGCTGGCAGGGAGGAAAGTGTGTGCCGAACCTGCATACCCTTCTCCCTTCTCCTGTGAGGCAGCGCACCTGCATCCAGCCTCCAAAGGGGATGTGAACGCGGCGGCTGGGGCGACGTACAGGCAGCATCCCGGGAGGGTCGCTCTGTCCGGGCTGTGGCCAGTGGCTGCCAGACCCACACGTGTGCTGGGGCTTGGGGTCCCCGTTTGGGAAACGGGAATCACACACTGATGGTAAGCACGTTAATGCCCAGTGCTGGAGCTATTTATAGCCAGTAATCTGGTGACCTGGGCTGCGGGTCGGATCGTGCGTGTCCCACCCCAACCTCTGCTGCTTGAGCAGCTCCTGGCTGTGAAAAAGCACCGGGATCATCAGTGCTTGAGGGGTGTTAGATCGTGCTGCGTGGCTTCATCCTGCACGGATGTGGGATGCTCGCACTCTTCCTGGGACCAGAGCACTCCGGGGGCGCCGGCTCCCATTTACATGACTTCTCCTAAAAATTAAGCACATGGAAAGGTTGTCTGCCTCTGGCTGCAAAATCACTGTCTTTGACTGTACGGTCGAAAACCAAAGTGATAATTTGGAATTAGGCATGGGGAGGTGAAAGGCAGCTGCCAACAGGCACCACCTGCCTCGCCTTGGGATGGGGGCTCTGCATGCATCGCAAGCATCCTCCTCCTCTGGTCCCCAGCCAGAGGCTGTGGGAGGGGGCGAGGGGCCGCAGGTCTCGGCTGTGGCACACGAGGAGAAAGTAAAATATCATTTTAAAGAGGAAGCGAAAGCACAGGCATGTGAGTATATAACGAGAAGGACAATTTATGCCCAGGCACGAGTGCAGTTTGACACGGGGATAATGAAAAAACGTAGGTCATTGTGGATGACTTAAGCCTTCACAGCTGAAGAAAATGTATGAAATGCGGGGAACATTACACGCTTGGCAGCTCCGCACATCTGCAGCAGGACAAGTGAAATACAGTTGGCCATTCTTTACCATAAACTGTGCTTGTAGGATATGCGGCACAGAGAAATTGTAATTACAGTGACAAGACAAATCAGTAATATTTAAATATTCATGAACAAAGTCTCGGACGATCAATCTATCTTTATTGTCCTTGCCTTCGCGGCTGTAATAAATAAGTAGCTGGAGCCCTCACCTTTCCTTCAAATCATTCTGCCTTTGGTGCCGAACCGGAGTTCATTTATCAGCCACCCGGTCTGGAGTGTGGGAGATGCCCGGGGTCGGGTCTGTGCCAGCGATGCTGGGCGAAAAGCCTGGGAGTTGGTGATGGGGGACTGGAGGGTCACAGCGCCCTCAATGTCTTTGCCCTGCTGTGGACCCGAGCATCCCCTCCACATGGGGATGTGCGGACCAGTGTGCTGTGGTGGGCTGGCTGGGATGCTCCATCCCCCGGGATGGCAGCGGCAAGTGCCAGAGGTAAGTCCAGGCTGGGAAGCTGGTTTTGGCATGGCCCAGTGGCGGCTCTTACACCACGTGCGTGTGCTTGCAGGCGATCACCCCTATGAGTGTGAGTTCTGCGGCAGCTGCTTCCGGGACGAGAGCACACTGAAGGGCCACAAGCGCATCCACACCGGCGAGAAGCCCTACGAGTGCAACGGCTGCGGCAAGAAGTTCAGCCTCAAGCACCAGCTGGAGACCCACTACCGGGTCCACACAGGTAGGTGCTGCGGGGAGGGCTCCAGTGAGGCTGGCGGTGCCAGAGCAATCCCCCAGCAGAGATGCCAGCAGCGTGGACCAGGGCAGCAGCCAGGGATAACGAATCATTGGATGCGCCAGCGCGTAACTATTGTAAATAGGGGATCAATAGTCAGATCGGTTTTGCTGTTCATTACTTGGTTATCGGCTGTGCCCGCCACAGCAGTGTCGATGCCGGGCAGTTAATTATCTCCCGGAGGCCCTGAGCCCCCCCTGACACCCCTGTCTCCCCGTCTCCTGCAGGCGAGAAGCCCTTCGAGTGCAAGCTGTGCCACCAGCGCTCCCGGGACTACTCGGCCATGATCAAACACCTTCGGACCCACAACGGCGCTTCCCCCTACCAGTGCACCATTTGCCTGGAGTACTGCCCCAGCCTCTCCGCCATGCAGAAGCACATGAAGGGCCACAAGCCCGAGGAGATCCCCACCGACTGGCGGATAGAGAAGACCTATCTCTACCTCTGCTACGTCTGAGGGAGGCGGCACAGGGGCGGCAGGGCTGAGTGCCGGAGGATTGGGCAAAAAAAAAACCACCAAATCCGCAGTGTCCACAGCCTTGTTTGTTTTTGGTTCTCGTTCCTTGCTTCTCGCCGGATGGATCCTGCAGCTTGCACCAGGGCGGGGGGATGCACCGACCCCTTCCCCAGCCCCATCTGCTCCCCTTCCCTGGCTGCTCATGCGCCTGCCTGCTGCCCTTGCACCCTCACTGCAGGGCAGCTTTCGCCCCTCGCAGCCCCCAGGGAACTGTCTCCCTGGCCGGCCACTCCATTGTCACTGGTGCCGGCCACCGGCGCTGCTGGGAAGACCGTGCAGGAACGATGCGTTTCCCCGAAAGTGTGCATATGGCTGGTGCTTGGGGAAGGCTTTAATTTCTGGTTTCCTCTGTCACCACATAGACCCCACCGTGGATGCCCCACTGAGGACCCGAGTTCATGCATGGGTCTCAGCCCCATTTTGGGAGGGTTCCCGGGCTGTGGCATCACAGGACAAGAGCATCCCTGGGGGAGTCCCAGCTGGAGGTGGGTGTTTGGGGTAGGGACCTGGGTGCGAGCCAGGCTGCTGTGCTGGGCTGCCCAGGGTCTGGGAGGGTGCAAAGGGTGCCCAGGGGCTGCCGCCCTCCCCCTGACCAAAGACCTCTCTATGCATTGCCCCTTCCCTTGCCCACCTTCCTGGAGGGTGAGGGCGAAGCCCCCCCACAGGGGGGATGTGGCTGGTTTGGTGATGCGCGGTCGATGGCAGTGCTGGCATAGGTGCCGCCAGTGCACAGCATTGCTCCGAACTGGGGGGATCCTCTTTGTTCTGCTGATTTGGGGTGCCTGGAAGGTGCTGAGCGTGGTTTTTTGCCCAGCCCTCAGCTGCAGGAGCCCACAAGCGAGGGGTGCCCGGTGGCAGGCGGCTTCGCTCGCCGCTTTTTTTGCTTTTTGTTCGGTTTTTTTGAACTTTCTTTTGGAATATTTCCACGTTTAGCACATTTTACTTGAAATTACCTCGTTTTTTTGTGACCTCATGAGCTTTTATTGATTTGGGGGGGACGGGGGGCAGCGTGGCCGGGAAGGCACGTGCCCGGCGCTGGCGGTGGAGGGGCGGCGTGGCAGCAGCATCCCTGCCAGCCTCCCGTTGTGCATTATCCTTACCAAAACTGGTATTTTTTGCCCGGCCCCATGGGGTCAGGGGCACCGGTTCTGAAGCTACCTCTTGTGTTCGTTTTTGTTGTGTTTCTCCTTTGCGGCTGCGGAAGCAAGCTCTGTGGTTTCCATCCTGCGCGGCACTCGCGACCGCAGCTTTTTTTTTGTCATTTTGCTGCGTTTGGGTGAAAAGAGGGGAAAAGAGCCCAAGGGGAGCAGGACAGTGTCAGGATGCAGTTTGGAGGGTGCTGATGGCCCCTCTTGCGGGGGTGTGCCCATCCCGGCAGAGCCTGTCCCAGCTCTCCTGGTGCCGAGCAGGGATGCGGCTGCAGGTTGCAGCATCCTCCCTCTCACCCACCCACCCTGGTCTGGCTTTGCACACACATGTGCCCCTGCCTGCAGGACCTTTGCTGCTTCGCGCCGGGTGGACGCTGCTGTTGTACAATTCAGGATGTGACTGTGGAGAACAGCTTGTTTAATTGTTGTGCCTAAGGAAAAAAAAAAAAAAAGGAAAAAATATTAGAGAAACCCAGTTCTTTCACACGGAAAGTTGCTGCAATTTCTGGTGCGTGTGTGGCAGCTCCCCACGGTGCACCGGCACTGCCGGCCGCAGGTGCCACAGTGCTGTGGAGCACACGGCCGAGCTCATGTGGCTTTTTTTGCTTTAACCTCCCCTCCCGTCCTGCCGTCCCCCTCCCTCCCTTGCTCCCTCCCTTAGTGCCGCAGCCTCCGGGCTGCGACAGCATTGGGATCAGTGTTGGAGCAATTCCGCGGTGCCCCGGGGGCGCGTCCCTGCATCAGTTTGCTGTGGTATGGCGAGCCATGGTGCAGCCCCTGCCGCCCCTCCATATATATATATATAAGTATATATATGTGTATCATAGCAGTGAGGACCAAGCGCCCCGTGGGGCCCCGCGGCCCCAGGCTCCCTCTCCCCTGGCTTGTCGTTGGTGTCATGAGCGCCCGCCTGCCCGTCCTGTTGCTCTGTGTTGCTGCTCGTGGTTCGGGTCCGTCACTGTCCTCGTTCCGTCTACCTCAGCACCTCTCTGAGCCCGGGCGCAGAAGGTGCCCAAGTTCCCCTTTGGTTTTCTCAGAGTATCTATTGGCTCCTATTTTTTGTACGACTTTCTCCCTCTCCCCTCGCCGTACACTCCTTTGCGGTTCTGCTTGCGAGTCCTCTCTGTCCTCTAGCCACAGATGCCATTAGCTAAAAGTTTCCTGAAAAATAAAGAAAAATAAAAATAAAAAAAACCAGTTGTGGTGTCTCCTAGTTGCAGCTCTCCGCATCTGCCTTTGTCCTGTGTAGTATTCAGATGCATTTCTTTGTAAGACTTCAGTGTTTCTGACAGAGGAAAAAAAAAAGACAAAAAAAAGAAGAAGAATATACTGTTGCAGGTTTTTTTCTCTCCATGTGTCACTAAGTGAAGTTCGTGCCTTCTATAGCAAAGAGAATATTTTTTACATCCTACTAACGGTAGATTTTTTTGTAGTGAACATTTTTTGTATTTTTATTTATAAGTCTCATAAGGAAAATAGCAATGTTCAGTTGTATACCTTGAATCTGCAGTTAGAAAACAAAAAACAACCAATAAAGTTAATTCCGTTGTCTCGGCCTGCCGTCTCCTGTTCCTGTGCCCATGCCTGCGGGGAGGAGGAGGAGGAGGAGGAAGGATGCATCCCACCGGCTTGGGGCGAGCCGCAGGGGGACCCATGGTGGTGAGTTTGGGGGTGCCTGCTCGGCTACCCCAGGGCTATGGTGGGGAAGTCCCATCCCTAAACCAACCCGGATGGGTGGGGGGTGTCCCTGGGATGCAGGATGCCAGCGTCCCCATGGATGCAGAGCAAACCCACATCCCTGGTCCTGGGATGTGAGCCTCCCTGTCCCACAGCGTGCTGCCTGCACGCCTGCCTGCGCAGCTCACCAGGGAGCTGAGCAAGTTTGCCTCAATGAAAGTGAACGCGTTCATTTAAACCTGACTGCAGAGTAGTCTGGCCCCCCGCTGCGTTAATTATCCTGTAGTTCTCGACTGATTGCTGTACACTAAGCTTAAGCCCTCCTTTATTTATTTACTGACTACATTAACAGCAGCGCCTGCACTCCTTTTGTGCTGTGGCAAACTGTATGACGTGCTGTGGTGGGGCTGGGTGGGTGCTGCCAGCATCGCCCAGCCATGCCCGTGCCCGACGAGTGCTGCCCGCCACCTGCCTGGGCACTACGATGCAGGCAAACCTTAATTACAGCACGGTTGAAGTCACTGGATGCAAAGCATCGCTTCTTTTTTTCCAGGGATGGATGACGTGCCAGGCTGCCACGTGCACTGGCATCGAGGCCAGGTTCATCCCATGCCCTGAGGCTTCCCAGCGGGTTTAGGGGGCTGTGAGCCCACCCTGAGGTCCTGGTCACGGTCCCTGCCTCCCAGAGCTCCCCTCAGCACAGCTCCTCCAGGGAGGCTTTGGGCAAATAGGGGAGAACTTTGGTCCTGGCCCAGGCAAGCAAAGGTAGTCCTGCTGCAAGAAACCTGCCAGCTGCAGCATCCCCAGGAGAAGGGGGGGGGTGTGTGTGAACCCCCTCTGTGGCATTTGGCCTGGTACAAAGGCATTATTATCATAACGGGGAAATTGTTGTAGGACCGGGCCTTTGTCTGCACGCTCACACAGCAGCTGGGAGCGATTATGCTGCAACAATGTTCTGTTCCATCAACATTATGTCCTCATTAAACCTTTATTAGTAGATTAGATTCAGATTTATTGATTTTTTATTTTTTTTTTTTAAAGAGGAAAATCCAGGCTCCTCTCAGAGAGATGCCTAGAACTTTTTCCTGCGTGCGGTGCTTCCCAAAACAGCGAGAGGGCAAAGGGAGAACCTGGATCCTTCCTCCGGCATGGGCAGCCTCTTCTTCCACGGAGAAAGGACCACTGAGCTGCACAAGGGGGTTAGGTTGGGCGCAGGACAGCTTCCTAGCACAGGCAAGGACAAAGGACTGAGCACCCATGTGGCCACCACTGTGGTCCATGGGATGTGGCGGCACAGGTGAGCATCTCACAGTGGGTCCCCAAGGGACATTCAGGGTCCAGCGAGCAGGAGAGGGATGGCAAGGCTGGCTAGGGGGTCCTGCCACCCTGTCGCCCCTTTGAATGCATGGGCTGGGCAGCATCATGCACCCGGGTCAATGGGCCCATTGGATTTGTCTGTTGGAGCGTTTGATGTTACACGAAGGTGGCTCATTCCAGAGGGTGTTAATTGCCCGCTGCAGTGATCAGGTCTGTAGCACCATCGATCTCGGCAGGATCAATGGGCTGATTTAGTGTCTCGCGAACTCTTTAACTGGACACCTCATCAATAGGCAGCCACTTACAGACCATCAGCGCATTAGCGCGGGCCAGCGCCAGCAGGAGCCCGCTCTACCCGTCCTCAGCACCCCTGTCACTCAGCAGGGAGTTTTCCTGCGGGTGACGGCTCCAGGACGGGGAGCAGGGCCCTTGGTCCGGGGCCAGTGGGCTTGGGGGCAGATGCAGGAGAGCTGGACTCCATCCACCCGCTTCTCCCCCACTGCCTGCAGCCCGCCCGCACGCAGCAATGCTCCTAGAGCCTGGGATGGGCCTTCCTATCATCTCCAGCGCTTTCAAGGATGGTGTCCATGCTGGTTGCTCAGGTATGTTACCGGCATGAAGGGCGGGCTGTATCTTTACAGGATCTTGGGCAAGCATGGCGGGGCTAGGGACCACCCTTAAAACACCATCAGTGTTTCTTGACACAACCCCCTGACACCCCCAGCTCTGAAACGAGGGTGGGTACTGTGTTGGGCAGCTCTGCTCCTTGCAGTTTGGGGTCAACTCCCTACTCTGGGATGCAGCCAGCAGTTCTTTCCACTCCTGTTCAGCGGCAGCCTCCTGCCTCTTCCCTGGTGGGGATGGAGAGAGGTAGCGGGGCGGTCGACTGGAGCTGCGGCGGCAATCGGTGACCCCATGGCTCTCTGCCAGCACTGTGTGCCCAACAGAGGCAGTCCCATTTGCGCCCTGGTTCGTTTGCCGTTGGCTGGCACTGGTTCTCTCCCAGTTCCTGTACCACTGGGCAGGAGTGGTGAGGGTGAAGGGGCCCGGTTGGGGGAGTAAAGGGGTCTGGGTGGGGGGAACAAAGACCCGTGCGGAGCCTGGCAAGCAGCTGGCTCGCAGGGGAGTAATGCGTGTGGCCACAGGTGCTTCATGCACGGAGGTGGGGGCTTCCCCAGGGCAGCCAGGCTGAGGGGCAGGGGAGCCCGGGGGCGACGGGGACCCCCCGGGGGCGACGGGCCCCGCCCGGTGCCGCGGGGACTCCCGGGCGGGCCGGGCGCTGTCCGCGGTGCTGAAGTGGCGTCCGGCGGGCGGGGCGGGGGGAAGCATGGCGCAAGGCTTGGGCAGGGGTCATCGACGCTCGGTGGTTCCTCAGCCCTGTCTCCCTGCTCGGCTGCTGCTGCTGCGGAGCCGGGGGAAAGGTGGCGGATGTCCCAGCTTGGGTCAGCAAACACCGGTGAGTCGCAGAGCCGAGGAGGCGCCTCTGAGCACAGCAGCATCTGAGGTCCCCACCTCTCCTGCCCCCAAGGGCGGGCGCCGCTCAGACGTCCCGCCACACCGACCAGAGGGTGCCCAGCGTGATGCTGTAGGCCAGGACGGCCACCAGGTACACCCGGAAGAGCAGGACATCCAACACATAGCCCACTTGCAGCCACTCGCGGGCGACATCGCGAAACTCCTCACGTTTCTCCAGGAAATGGCGGATGGCGGTGATCTCTCGCAGGACATCGTGCATCAGCGGGGAGCCCTCCGCATGGCCAGCAGAGGCCGGTGCAGGCCTCGCGCCCCTCATTGTCTCACACTCCCGGGGGTCCTCACAGCCATAGTGGTTCAGCTTGGCTGCATGATCAAGAGAGGCAAGTGTGAAAAATCTCTTTGGATGGGGAGCTGGGATTTCTGTGGATGACCAGGGCATCAGATCACCATGAAAACTGAGGCTACATGGACGTAAATGGCTACGTGGGGGCCCAGTCCCCTTCAGTTCCTGTGGGACCTCTCCTTACCTGTGCCGTCATTGTTCTCCGTCTGCCTGGAGATGTCCAAGCTCTGTGTCCTGCTTTGGCTGAATTTCTTCCTGTCCCAGATGCAGAGCAGGACGGTGGCTCGTTCCAGCAGCAGGCGCTTCACCCACTCGGGTACATGGGGCTGCAGGTCTTGCTTGTGCACCAGCCGCACAATCAGGATAGTCTCCATCAGGCTGATGACGAGCAGCGCCATGCACACCACAAAGTAGATGCCTGTGGAGATGTTAGCAAGGTGAGTGGCCTGCAAAGGCTCAGGCACAGAGCGTGGTCCTGAGCAAGTCCTCCCTGCCCACCTCTCTAGGGGACCTGTGGTCTCTGTACGGAGCAGCAGCTCCTGCTGCTCCAGGCCCAGCACCGCTGTAGTAGGTGGCTAAGCAGGTAGTGCCACCGTACCTATCAAGGGGGTGCCGACTGCAGTAGCCGGCAGCGTGTCAGATACAATGATGAGGAAAACCGAGTAGCCCAGCAGGAGGGTGATCTTGAAAGAGACCCTCTCGCCGCTGTTGGGAGGTAGGTAGAAGCCCACGATGTCCATAACCATCAGGAAGATGCTAGGGAGCAGTAGGCTTACAGTGTAGAAGAGGGGGCGTCTCCGGATGACTACCTGTGGGGCAGAGAGACAGGAAAGGCTCAGCAAAGGGTTGAAACCAGGGCTTGAGCTAGTGCTGCAGCTCTCCACCAAGGCAGGCAAAGATGGTGGGATGCACTAAAATGAGCCAGAGGAGAAGGGCTCATCACCGGGAGCCTGCTGCCCGCAGGCAGGAGCACCACAGCAGGGAGCAGCTGGGTGATCAAGCAACAGGAGCTGGGGCAAGACCCTTCCCTAGTGCCCCATGCCCGAGAAGCTTGGTGGCCGAAGAACCTTACGTAGAACTTCATCTCGGCGTAGCTGTCACTGCTCTTGACGATGAACTCCTGGAAGTGGCTGAGGACATAGAGCAGCTCCCACTCGCCCTGGTTCATGAAGACGCTCTGGTCGAACTTGACCAGCTCCGGCTGCCGCCACAGCGAGAGGTTGATGTCGCGGACTGGGGGGCAGAGGAGAGGTGAGGACCAGGGGTGTCTGGCCAGAAGCACCGGCAGCCACTGGCACCTCCACGCCGGGCTGGGTGCCTGCCCTCCCCGCACGCATCCCCGATCCGCTGGGGCCATCTAGAGGGATGAGTCGCCTTCTGCACGGAACTCCAGCCCGGCGGAGGACCTGCCTGCTCCCCCCGAGCCCCCCGGCCACGGGGGTCCCGGCACTCACCGTGGTGCAGCCAGCTGGTGAAGGTGAGCGAGCAGTTCTGGACGTCGAAGGGGAAATTGTAGATGTCCAGGCTGCAGGCAGTCATCACCTGGATGGGTTTGAGGTTCTGCACCTCTCCGTGGTGGCCAACGTAGACGTAGGGGACGTGGGGGGACTTTCCGACATCCACGCTGGGGGGCATGAGGGACAGAGACATGGGTCGGGGAGCACCTTTGGTGGGGGCTCCTCCAGCCCAGCGACATTTGGCAGGAGAACCACCCAGGAGCTGGGGGTTTACCCCCTGAGCTGCTTTTATGGCAGCACCCATGCAGGCATGCCAGCCTGGCATCACCTCTGCGCTGCCCAGGCTGCTGCCCTGTCCCAGCCCGAGGAGCATTTGTGTCCTTCCCCCGGGGCTCTCTGGAGCCAGTGGGAACACCTTAAATCCCCACGGAGCGGGAAGTACACTGGCTGGCTTCAAGGGAAGGGCCAGCAGCTCTGCAGCTGCCCTCGCATTGTGCTGCCTTCACAAAGCCTTTCTCCAGATATCTGGATCCCACCCCCAGCACGGCGCGGGTAATTACCACTGGTTGCAGTTAGCCAGCATTGGAAATGGCCCAACTGCCGAGCCATTCCCCATCTGCAGCTCACCCAATGTGGGGAGGCTGCCAGCTCTGTGCTGGGAATACAAAGCATGGGGTGGCACGTGCCCACGGTGGGCGAGAGGGGTCCGAGGGTCTCATCTCACTCACAACTCGTTGATGAGGATGTCGGGCACCCAGATGCTCTCCACGGGGAGGGAGATCTGCGTCAGGTTGTCGAACCGCTCCGGGTCCCACCTGAGGAACTCGTCCGTCCAGTGCTGGCGGACAAGGGAGAGGGGGCTTGGAGGGCAAGGTCCCTTCCACCCCGCCAGCACCCAAACCCCATGCTAGCACCCTGCCATGGGAACCAATCTTCAGTGCCACCCATGGGAGTGAGGAAAGGCTTGCCCTCCAGCTACCACAGCACTCAACGGCGTGAAGCATGAAGCATGAAAGCTATGCCTTGACTACCATTCCCTACAGAAGTCTTGTCATCCCCTGGGATGGGCTCGACCTTGCTGCACTCCTGCAGGGCTGCACACCTCTCCCATGGGAAAACCTGTGTTTGCATGGGTGTTCGGACCCCACGAGGGAGGGGAGAGGGTGCACGGTATCATCTGCTCACCTGCCTGTACCAGATGTAGGTGGTCAGCACCTGGTTCTTCTCATCCTGTGTGAAGACAAGGATACGGTGTTGGTACAGGGGGTGTTGGTGCTCTGGAAGAGGGGCGGAGCATGCCAGGAGGCCGCTGCACAGCAGGTGCCATTCCCCTTGCTGAGGACACGCAGAAGCTGCCCATGCTGAAGGCAGCTGCCCCCAGCCCATGCAGAGCAGGAGCAGAGGACTCACCACGCTGAGGATGGCGTAGACCATGAGGTCGATGGCCACGTTGGTGGTCGTTCGCCAGTCCCGCACGGGCCGGGTGCCCTTCTGGTAGTGGGCCAGCAGGTAATGGGACAGGCGGCGCAGGGCGGGCTCAGTGGGCTCTGGCGTCTGGCCCCCCCGCTGGGTACCTGCAGGTGAACCAGGAGGGAGGGACGGATGGATGGAGGGCTGCTTGCACTGAGGCAGTGGCTGCAATCACCCGGGGGATGCCATGAACCGCAGGACACTGCTGGCTGCCATCCCTCGCTTACCAGTTGGGGTTTGCCACCAAAGTTAAACAGGAGCCAGCCAGAACCGTCACCTAATGTTTCATTAATATCTTCTGCTGTGTAGGTGGATGGAGCTGTGACCTTTCCCCCGGCCTCAGAGGGCAGGGCTGCCTGGGATGCCAGGGCACTGGCAGCAGGGGACCACAAGGGACTCACTGCCCCCAGGTAATTTTCCTACCACTCGCTCCTTCCAGGGGCTTTTCTTCTTTGCTGGGCAGGTGGAGGCAGTGAAGGTTAGAGGTGAACCAGGATGCTAAGTTCATTTATGAGGTATCTTGGTATCTTGGTGTTTGCTTCCTGTGGGAACAATCCCTCGGCTAGTGCTGGCAGCATTAACTGCAGAGCACATTTCTCTTGGCACCCAAGTCCTCGCTGTACGGCAACCAGCGATGCTGCGGCTGCACCGCGCTCGTGGCTTTGCTCTGCAGCACGCCCAGCCCCGGAGTCCAATTCCCGCCTAATGAAGGGGACTAATTGGAATAGATCTGCAGGATCTTGGGAAAAGCTGCCGGGAAGGGAACTTTAATCTGCCTTTTAAGCTATAAAATAAATAAAAAAACCAGCAGCCTCAGCCCCTCCAAGTCTGCACGCTATCGGTAATGCTGGGGAGCCAGCTGGGCGCACGACCCTCACCCAGGCAGGCGTGCGCCAACAGAGGCGGCGAGGGGGGGCAAGAGGCAGCAATTAAGGCGAGGGGAGGAAAACAGGTGCTGCCATCATCGCGGCTGGGGCCAAGCGGCCTTTCCTGCGGCAGCTGGTGGCAGCTGGCTCACGTCCGCGCTCCTCCTCACACCCTCTCATCCTTCTCGCACCCGCGGTGCCAAGCTCTGGGTTGGGATGCTTGGGCTTTGCAGAGGGAGGACTGGGCTGGGTTTGCCCTGGCCGCTCCATGTGCCTGCCATGGACACCATGCAGGTCTGCCCGGCCCCAAACCTGTGCCGGCAACTCACCTGGCACAAATCAGCACAGCCCTGGCACATGGGTGTGCATCTGCATGGACCATCCTGCCCCCTTACCTCCAGCATCCCTAGGCCAAGAGCGTCACTGCTCCCGCTCCTCTTCTGCCGCCTCTGCTGGGCTAATGGTGGGAGAAGGTTTTGGAGTTGGGAATGATGCCCCAATGACAGGGGCTATCTATCTGACCAGTCCAAAGACCCGAGTTACAAACCTGCTGAGAAAGATTTTATCTGCGCTGGTGCAAGACAGCACAATGATTTTTCTGCTGGTTCCCAGGAAGGTTAAAGAGGAGAAAATAATAACGATAGCTGGTGAACATTTTGGCAGTCAGTTTTGCGCTGTGTGGAGCTGAGATTACAAACCACAGGCACAGCATCGTTTCTGCATGCTGCCGGCCCCAAAACCCAGCTCTGTGTTATGAGGGATGAAACATTATATTAGAGGAACCCCTCTGTCAGGTGGAGAGCTCAGGCAGCAGCTTCCAGAGAGAGGGATGCAGGCAGGCAGGAGATCACCCTGTTTCTCTCTGTCTTCAGGGCTGGGACCCTGCACGCTTGCAGAGTACTTTGAAGCAACACCAAGCTGGGTTCAAATGCTACGTTACCTTGCTGTGGCATTCAGCCTGCGTCGCTGAAGCCCACACTCAAGGTTCTCCCAGGTAGGTTGATTTTCAGTAGCATTAAGGTCTCTCTACAAAGCAGCCTTTACATGCCGTACAGCACTGCTCAGGTTTTAGGAAGGTCTAGCACTGTACCTTTCGGCACTGGGGAGCCTTGCTCTCCCCCAGCCCCCCAGCCCTGCCCGCAGGTCCCCCACCTTACCTTGGCTCTGCAGTGTCAAGGCGAGAGGCAGCAGGGCCAGAAGAGCCCCGAGAGCAGTGGGCGTCATGGCTCTGCCAGCTCCCAGCTGCTGTCTCCCTCCTCTCCACCTCCCCAGCCTGCTGGCTCCGCAGAGGAGTGAGCCCAAACAGGGAGGCAGGCAGCACTCCTTGCTCACTTTCCCCCCGCCGCTGGGTTTTTGAGAACGCCCAATTAATCTCGCAATCAGCCTCTCCCGCTGCATCAAGTTTCAGGCTGAGAGGATGCGAGAGGAGCCCAGCCAGCCACCCCCTGACCCCAATAGCTCCCCCGAGGCGTCCCAGGCGCCTGGCTGTGGAAAAGCGAGTTTTGGAGGTGCAAGCATCATGCCTGCGTGCAGCAGGAGTGGGGGGTACAGCGGGGGGAAGAGGATGCTGCAGGCACCAAGGCTGCAGCAGGAGCTCCTCAGCCAGGGGAAGCCCTCAGAGATGGGGTGGTCTGTCCCAGGAGGTGACAGAGACACAGCACCAGCAGGGGATGGTTCTCCATCGGCAGGGGAACAGGGGGCAGCAAGCTTTCTCCAACCACCTCCACCCTGCACCAGGACCGGGGTCTGTTTCCATTGCAGCATTTCGCATTTGCGTGCAAATGTCAGCAAATGAAAGTGCTTCTCACCAGTTTTGGTTTCCCCAAATGTTCAACACCTTTGTGCAAACAAGGCCACAAGCAGAGGTTGGTCCTTTATGATTGAGAGCAAAAATGGGTTCAGCGCCTGCCTGCGCGCTTGGTGCCCTGCTCAGGCTGGGGCATCCTTCTCTCCATGCCGAAGCATCATGTCCTTGGGGCTAGGCAATGTCCCCCTGCCCATCAGGGGAGCTTCACCCCGACTCCCACTCCCTATAATCTTATATATTCACGTACATATGTCTACGTTCATATGTGTCGTAGGTGCCCGTGCCCCCACGAAGCTGCTGGAAGTGCTGGGGAAGCAGTGGGCAGAGACCGGAGCCCGCGGCAGCGCAGAGCAAATCGCATCAGATGGCAGCGTGGAGTCACTTAAACGAGATAAGAATTAGTGCGCGGCCCTGATGAACTCCCCCTCGGCTGCCAGCAGCGGTGTCAGGGAGAGAGCGAGAGCAGAGCCGGGGCTAATTTGATTTCTCGGCTCCGTTAGCGGCTGGCAAGTCACCTCCCGGGGAGCGCAGGCAGCTCGGAGCTCTTTCCCCTTATTGAATCTGGGTAATGAAAATCACGGGCAGCGCCGCCACGGCGCTGGGGACCATGCCCCGCTCTGCCCCCTCTCCTCTGGCCCCCTCATCTGCGGCGGGCAGGATGCGGCCGAGGGGGCGAGGACCGCTCAAGTGGAGCCTCTGCTGCAGCATCATTAACTCTGAATTTTCTCCCTTGGGTTTTACATGTTCATCTTAAAGAGATTTTAATGTAGTTCCTATCAGCCCTCCCATTATCGGATATCTAATTAGCATGATCTATTATAGCCTTGTATTACGTGCGCGTGCAGGGGGCTCTTGCGGGACTTTTTGTGGGACGGCTGATATCAATCGGCAGTGCTCGGATCAGATTTACTTTCCGAAATGGCGTAATAGGATTTTATTAGCCCTGTAATCTGCTGCGCGGTAATTGCTTTTCTGGGAATCAAAGCGCTTGGCGTCCAGGGCTTCCCATGGCTCAGTCCCGTGTCCTGCCCAGGCTCTGCTGCAGCAGCAGCATCTCTGCCCTGGGATGGAGACCCTCCCCGAGGCCAGAAGCAGCCACAGGGCTGCCGGAGGAGCCACATGTCCCCCAGCACCTGGGACGTCGCAGGCATCGACAGCTGGCAGAGCCCCAGTCCCCATTCGTGTTGTGTCCCATTAGCTCCTGGAACAAATTTTCCAGCTTTTCATATCAACTAAGGGCTTTTTCCTACAGCAGCCATGCTGAGATCAGGTACTTTGGCTAGGCACAAGTAGTGAACTTCGGCTCATGCTTAGCCAGGAGCAACAGTGATCTCAGTGGCTGGGGAGAGCATAGGAGCACGGGCACAAAGTCCCTGCGATGCAACGGGATGAGTGATGCTCAGCATCCCCCCTCTGCCACAAAACAAGTGATCCTCAGCATCCCCCATCGCCCCAACCTGCCCTTACTGGGAACACAACCAAGCCCTGTGCGGGTGTTATTTCCACAGCAGCGTTAGCCTTGGCAGCTCCTGCCTCTGTGCCCTGCGACTTGTGGGGGGCCGCAGGGGCTTTGGCAGGCGTGCTACTGAGCTCCATGCAGGATAGGGTGCTGCAGTGGGGCCGGGGACCAGGGATGGAGGTCTCAGCTGTGGCTCCTGCCCATGCGGAGCAGGCAGGGGAGGGAAGCAGCCCTCCGCTGGGCTGCCAGGACTCGCCTTTCAGAGTGCGTTTGGAGCGTCAAAAGCAATAAAGCATCGTGGAGGAACCCTGGCAGCGCGGCTGCCTGCTGGCCCCGGGCCCATCACACACATGAGGCCGCCCATTACGGAGCCTCGCGCTCCCCTGAATTGCATGTCTGCTATGATTTAATGCTGCGAGACATGAAATAAACACTGCGCACAGGCAGGGCTGCTGGCGCTGGCACGAGCGGGCTCACAGCAGCCCCCCATGCCGGTGGGATGCGGGACCCTCGGCAGCGGCAGGAGAACAAGCCACCCTCCTGCGGGGCAATGGTCCTCAGGGATGCTCAGGGTCTCTGCATCCCCAGGGCACTGCAAGGGTCCCCGGGGCCAGGGGGGCACACGGGGTCTCTCCCCCAGCACCCTGTTGCGCAGCTCCATGACCGACGCAGAGACCAGAGCGGGTGCTTGGTGCTGCAGCTTTGGCTAATATAGTCACTGCTGTGGGTTGATGTGGATGCTGGTGGCTTTGCAGGTACAGAGCCCATCCACACCCCGCCAGCAAAGGAGCCTGATGCCTTTAAATCCCCCGGCAAAGGGAAGGGAGCACTTTGCTTTCAGTCCTCTTCTCCATTAGACACCCTTCAGGTGTTAGCAATATTCTGCCACCATTCCATTATCCATTAAAGCCAGGTAGTAATAAGTACGGGAAGGCATTTGCAGCCCATTGCTGTTAATGAAGGAGATCCAGCTCATCCCGAGCGGGTACGGCAGCCACGCGTCGCAGGCGTGCTATCAGCTGAGGTTAGGCAGGAATTGCCTTGCTGAGAGCGGACCCAACCAGTGTTTAGTCTTGTGAGACCATCTTTTCCTTTTTCTTTTTATTTTTTAAAGGAGGCCTGTGCCAGAGCATTGCCAGGTAGGAGAGGGAAGCTGGGCTCCAGCTGCATGTCACCTTCTCGGCAGAGACCCCATCCCAGAGGTAGGTTTGCAGCAGGGATTGTGCGCACACCAGCTACCCTCATGTAAAAATCTCATGTCTGCCTTCCTCACCTTTCACCCCAGCTCTTCTGCTGCAGCTGTACTTTTTAAGGAGCATTTCCAATCAGAAACCACAGCTCTTGTAGCCTGGGTTTTAATAAAACCACGCTGGCCATCACAGTGGGATATTTTCCCCTTCATTTTCCAGAGAAAATGAGAAAGATTTCAAGCAAATTGGAAACGTTAATTTGGGCTGAAAAGGCTGTTAGCTTTTGATGTAAAACACCTGAAGAAGTCTTGCAGAAAAGCCTTGTCCCTCTTGTTTCTCTTCAAGTCCAACGCACAGCCCAGGGGGCATGGCCGGGCTCTACCCTGGGGCTGGGGGTCCTAGCCCTGCTGGGTCCTATCAAGAAGTCCAAGTCCTAGTTAAGAAGCTCCTGCAAATGAAGCAATCCTCCTTCCACGAGTGACATGGGCAGGGTAGCTGGTCTGCGGGGTGGGGGGGCAAAATGGCTGATCCAGGGATGTTCCCAGTCCAGGGGATGTTCCCCGTCCAGGGGTGCTCCTAGTCCAGGAGATGCTCTGGTCCAGGGAGGAAAGGTAGAGACAGATGCAGAGCAAGGCAGCAGCAGTGCTGGAAAGGTCGGCCACTGTCACACAACATGTGGGGATGGCCCTGGAGGGGACAGTGGCAGGAGCCAGGAGGACATGGTGCTTGGCTGTGAGCAGGATGCTGCCGATCTCCAGGCTGCTGTTCTAGGTGTGAAGGGGAAGGTGAGCATCTCCAGGCTGCCCATGGACATCACGTCCAGACCGCCCCGTGGCCAAGAATTTCACAGGGAAGCATGAATTTGTGGGTGCTGAGCTCGAGATAGCGCCAAGCACGAGACTTTCATCTTGGAGGACGGGGTTTGTGCCAAAGGGGAGATGAAAATTTTCCACTGTTTCTGTTTAAGAATAGGAGCGGGACCCTTGCGAGGAAACCACAAAGACGCCGTGCCTGGCAAACTCACAAGTCGTGGGTGACATGATGCAGAGCTGGCATATGACTGAGAGGCAGGGAAATGTCCCTCATCCTGCTGTGGAGGCTGGAACTCCGGGTGAGAAATCCCTCCTTCTGAGCATCATTTGCCATCTCAAGTGCGAGTGTTTGGTACCCATTGAAATTCCCTGCAACTCACTTTCCCCTAGTGCTAATACACCACTCTAGCAGGGGTTTTTAAAATTTTTTAAAGCACCTACAATGCAAATTGCTTCCTCTTGCTGAGACAAGGCTGTATGGAAAGATCTCAGGACGTGGAAGAAGCAGGGTAAGGGCAGATCTTCAGCTCATTCTTCGTCTGAGGGCGTAGGATCCCTCCTGCAGTAAATTATCTTTGATGTAACGGTGCTTTGACTGCACTTCATGCTGCAAATGAATCGCCAGTATCTGTCCTGCGCCCTAATTAGTCACTGCAGCATTAATCAGGCGGCTAAACATAATTCACACTCTTGGCAAACCCAGAGCTAAAAATACGAGGCTGAGTTTATCTTTGTAACCAGGACACTCAGAGTTTTTACAGTTAATAGTTTTTTTACGGTAGAGAAATCCCTAGGGACACTGTCCCAGGCAGGGAGCTCCGGCCGTGGGCTGTGCCAGCCCAGAGCATCCTCATCAGAGCACAGCCATCCCCCCAGCTCAAGATAAGCACATGGGAAGTCATGTCCCTCGACAAGAACATCTCCCTGCTCAGGTTTGCCCCAGGTCCCTGTAATAGCGGGATATTCCCAGGCAGGATTAGTCTCCTACGGACATCAAGCAGGAGGCAGAGGATGGAGGTGGTGATGAAGCTGGGGCTGGGAGCTGCTGGGACAAAGCGGCATGCCTGTGGCAGAGACACCACATCCCAACCTGCTGGCACGCCGGGATCCCAGGGCAAAAATTACAGTGGCCAACATCTCTTCCCTCTCTCTCGCTATTAACAGCCTCACAGGCTCCCAAAATGGGCAGAGTTGCTTATGTTGCTGTCATGGTTTGTAAAGTTACTGAACAAAATTGGTCCTGTTTTACCTCAAACCAGGATATTTGCATTTAAACTTTACTGGGTGTCTTGTTATTTCTTTGCATATCAGGTAAATTGGATAATGCTGCCGGCTTGCTCAGTTTTACTTTATCAATGCTGCCAGCCCCTCCTCCTCGCCCTCACACCTCCCAAATTCCTAAGCTGGAGCCCCTGTAGGAACATGGGAGCCAAGAGGATCCTGGAAAGGGCCGTGTTGAAACTCCCACATCTCTTCCAAAACAAAAGGCAAAGGATGCTCTGTGGCTGCCCAGGGAAAATCCACAGGTGGGAGATGCCTGCCCATCCGGGAGAGGGCACTTGGCCTTGGGAATTGGCACAGGGGGGGTGGCGGTGGCATCCTCTGACCCTTTTACCCCCCCTCCTCCTGTAGCAGTCGGGAACACCGAGGCCAGCACCGCCACTGCCACGGTGCCTTCAGCGTGCCCGGCGGGGGAGAAATGGGGCTCGGCAGTTGTAAGCGACACATTTCTGACAATGCAGGGGGAACGTTTTGCTCGCCAGCCCCTGGTGAGCTTGGCCTCACCGCCTCATCAGCCAAATTGCCCAGGTGCACGAGCCACGTCTCCTCTGTGGGGTCCTGCTCTCCAGTGGCCGCGCTACCGGCAGCATGGGAGCCGTGTGGGCTGGCCTCCACCCTGCGAAGCCCCCGTGCCTTGCCTGGGATGGCACCGTTTCAGGCCTGAAGTTGGGGTTTTTTGAGAGAAAGGTGAAATCTGGGCTATATCCACACGAGGATGTGCAGGGTGCTTGATGCCGCTTGGCTCGGCACACCTGGAAAATGCCTCTTTTCTGCTAATTTTAACCAGACCCCGAAAAATATGGGCGTGGAACAGGCAGGGAGCAGGTGAACCGCCCCCTCTCTTGTTATGAACCGTTTCGTGGCGGTTTTCCCCCAGGACGGCCGCAGAGCTGCGGGGCTGGGCGCTGGGGCGCCGTGCTGGCGGCAGGAGCCGGCCCCGCCGCGGCCCCCGGGCCGCCCGCCATCGGTAGCTGTTTGCCAGCGACGCAGCCCGCGTGCGTCCTCCGGTAGCCACGGCAGGCAGACGCGCCTCGAGCCCTGCTGCCTGCACCCTCGCTGGCGCGGAGCGGTTTGCACCGAAAATAGGTCTAAAAATGTTCTTTTTTATATGTTTTTTTAATTCTTTTAATATTTTTTTTTATGTGTAAACAGCAGCGCCGCGGGCCAGAACACTCCCGCGGCTCGGTTCAGAACCGGGATGAAAGGGGACGAGGGACGCTCCGGGAGGCGGGGGGGCGGGGCCGACACCGGCGCTGTGCGCGCGGCCTGCGGCGGGGCCGGAACCGGGTGGGAGGCCGCGCATGCGTAGGGGGGGCGGCCCCGCCCCGCTCCGCTGCCTGCCGGCATGACGGCCGAGCTGCAGGCCCCTGGCGGCGGTGGCGGCGCGGTGAGACGGCGGCGCGGTGGGGGGACGGTGTGAGGGGAGGAGGGGGCTGCGCCCGGCCCGGCCCGGCCCGGCCCGGCCCTTCCGCCTCGGCGCCTCCGGCCGCCGCGGCCCCGCTTCGCCTCAGGCCTGCGGCTCTGCGCGGGAGCGGGGCGTCCCCGCCTCTCCTCCGGTTCCCGCCGGGTGCGGGTGTGCGGCGCTGCCCGCCGGCACCTCTCCTTGCCCCGGCAGCCGGCGTCGGGTTTGGCCTGGTTCGTTTTAAAATCGCCATTGGGCGCTCGCTGGCCCTGGCGCGGTGTCGGCCGGTAAAGCCCTAGCGGGACAGTGTGGCGCGGCGGCGATTTGTGCGGGGGGATGCGGGCTGTCTGCTGTGCGGGAGAGGGACCCTCTGAGGGAAAGGGACCGTCATGGGGACAGGCTGAGAGAATTGGGGGTGTTCAGCCTGGAGAAGAGAAGGCTCTGGGGAGACCTTAGAGCCCCTTCCAGTCCCTAAAGGGGCTTTAGGAAAACTGGAGAGGGACTCTGGATCAGGGATTGGAGCGACAGGACAAGGGGGAACAGTTTTAAACTGAAAGATGGCAGATTTAGATGAGATATTAGGAAGAAATTCTTGACTGTGAGGGTGGGGAGGCACTGGCCCAGGTTGCTCAGAGAAGCTGTGGCTGCCCCATCCCTGGAGGTGTTCAAGGCCAGGTTGGACGGGGCTTTGAGCAACCTGGTCTAGTGGGAGGTGTCCCTGCCCATGGCATTGGGGTGGGACTGGGTGAGCTTTAAGGTCCCTTCCAACCCAAACCCTCATATGATCCTCTATGGGAAAGGGATGCTCTGTAGTAATTCGAGATGGTTTCTCACGAGGGCTTCCTCCTCAAGGAATTTGTGTTCTCCTTTCCCTCTGACTAAACCAGCACCATCTGATACCCATTAACAAAAACCGTCACTCTTAAACTTCAGGGCTCTGCAGAAATTGTCTGTAAAAGCACCCAAACCTGAGCACTGAAAGATCATGTGGCTCACCACTCCTCTGCAGTGCTCTCAAGGTCGGTGTTCATGTGTGGGGGACTGCAGCCCAGTGTGTCCCGAATTTACACAGGCATCTGAACTTCTCTGTAGCATCTCCATGCTCTCGGAATGTGAGAGGGATGCTTCTGAGAGGCCACCGTTAAGGGTATTGACCCTTTCATTGTGCATTTAGAAGCTACATGTGTGTGGCAGCCGTTTCCCGCTTGCACGGGGATGGTGTCAGGACAATGCCTGATGTGCAGGAGCGTGCATTGATGGAGGAAGAGTTTGCTGGCTGCCGCTTCTTCCCATGATGGATATTGGTTTGTAAAAGCCTTGGTCAGGAATGCAGGTATTGTTCCTGCTGCCGCCTGTGGGTTTTTAGCCTTCTTCATATCCATTTTCCCGCTGTGATAAAAAGCGCAGCTAAGGTACAGGGCTGAAGGCTGTGGCTCAACGTCCCTCTTCCGCGCCACCACCTTCCTCCTCCTCCTCGTGTGCTGTTATTTCTGAAACCCCCTTGAACTCCTGCACTGCACTTGCATCATTCCCTGCTTGCAGTTTCTCATCAAAACAAATTACTCCTGAGCGCGGTGAGTCACATTAGAGTGAGGAAAAAAGTAAAACCTTTTGGTTCCATCACTCACTGGCCAATGGTGTAATTTTTAGCTCCAGTGCCCTCCTTCCTCTCAGCCTCTTGATTTTGTACATGTCTTCTGTTGCTGTAATTTAATACTAATAGCATTTTGGTTTGGGTTGTTATTTTTCCAGCATGTAGGACTTTGGTTTGGTTTGGTTTTTCAAGTGCACTATGTATTAATAGCAGCAGCACGCCGGTGTTAATTATCGGCTCTGGAGCTTGTTTTAAAGCACCACGGCACTTAACGTCAAAAAACAATCAACCAAACTAGTTATAGCAACAAAACCATGCACACTCCCCAAAAACTTAACAAATTTGTTGCAGGGAGTGTGGTTCCCAGCGGTTTTTGTGGGCTGCCAGTCAGCTGCAAGCCTCTTCAAACTTGCTGTATGGGATAAGCTCTCTGCTGTTAATACAAACCTTTCTTCTCAGAGGCTGAATAAAATTGCGCTGGAAATCATTAGAGTATTTAATGGTAACTTAGAGTGATGGATCAGTAATTAGCTTTTATAGTTACAGCAGCCTTTTGAGGCTGCCTTTTGGTGAAGCAGAAAAAACCCTGAAAATCATGCCCTGTCCTGCCTCAGATTTCCTTATTGTAATGCGGTTTATTAGCATGGTTTTTTTTTTCTCCAACGGAAAAGTACACCCTGTGGCGTTAGGTGGGGTTAGCCGATGAGCACGCTGCTCGCTAAGGTAGCAAAATTAGCAACATGATGTAAGTGGTTTGCCTTTGTGAAAGTATGCCCGTCCTGAGCCTTGTACCCTTGGCTCCTTATCGTGCGGTTCCTCGTTGTGCTGGCGGCTGGGCCTGGGGCTTTCCAATCTATCTCGACTTTTCTCAGGACTAAAAGAGCGTGCGGGACAGGTTGGGAGGGGTGCATGTAAAATTTCTTGTGAAATTTGAGCAAAAGTAGTATTTTAGGGGGAACTATCAAAAATAACTTGTTGGGGGATTTCGCATTAAAAAATAATCTAGACTTTTTGTTTGTTTTAACCACTGATATGGATGCGTGCTATCTTTATGGTATTTGTGCGTGGAGTGTCATCCGTCAGCAGGATGGCTGGATGGCCCAAAAATGTGGTTGACTTACTACTCACTGGGTGGAACTTGTGTTCCAATGGCATGAAAGTATCTTACATTTTTTCCCAATGATGAGAGTAAGTACAAACTTGAATTTATTCATCTGCAACATTGCCGGTTAAGATTAATTAAACATGTGATCCTAAGAAGCTGGCATTCGTTGGACTGTGCTGACAGCAGGATTCTAGATAGCCTTTATAAATCAGGCATAGGCGTTACAGTCCTGGCTGTTTTTCCTGTTGTAACGTCCTTCCAATACTACGTGCGATGCCAGCGCTACAGAGCGGTATCTGGCAGCATCAGATTTCAGCTGGACTGAGCCATTGGTGACAGCAACTGAACTGCAGCCGTGAAAGTGGGGTGGTGGGACCCCCAATGTTGGGGCTGGCTCCTGGAAGGGGCTCTGTGTAGAGAGCTGCCTCTCCTGATAGCTGGTTGACCCAAGTTATTCGTGGCTTGGTAAGCACAGTGACTGCTCCTGTGGCAAGCCAAGGCTGCAAAGATTTTATAAGTCTGGTAAAGAAAATGTCTGTAATAATTTTTTTTAAGTGGTTGAACCAGTCAAAGAGTAGTTTGCTGACGGTGGCTTAGAGTCTAGAGCGAGTATCTCACCAAACCTCGAGTTGCCTTTGTGCTGGGGGAAGGAGAGGTGATAGCAGCCTCCCGGGCCCTTATTCTGACACCTCATTGTCAGTGAGAAATGACATGCACAAATGGCATGTGCAGCCAGACTTAAAATAGCCCCTTGCCAGTGCCCTGAGAACACGCGGCCTCCTTATATGTCCTGCTGCACATGCCGTTGCTGTCTGGGGGAAGGGATGCCCCTTCCCACTGCGGGTACGGTGCATCCGACAGCAGGGGTAGCGTTTCCTCTTGGGACTGCTAACGTCCTTGTTGGGCTACAACGGATTGAATGTTAGTCTGTACATTTAGGGGAAAAAAAAATTGAGTACGATGTTCAAGCTAATGTTGGTATTGCCGTCAGGCAAGTGTGACTGGGTTTTCATGTCAATCTGTCAGTAAAAAGGAAAGAAAGTGGCAATGCTTCAGTGAGCCCTTGGCAAGCCTTGCAGAAACAGCTTGATGTCTGTCCTGGTCACCTTTTCACACGAGCTTTCTTTATTTCTTGCATGTAGGATTGCCAGATGCTTTTAAACCAGCTGAAAGAGATCACAGGAATTCAAGATTCGGCTTTCCTTCACGCAGCTCTAAAGGTTTGTGCCTGTCGTCATTGTTCTATGGAAAGGAGACCTCTGAATTTGCCCCAAAAGTCAGGCAGGTTCAGGCGCTCTTGACACATAACGCATGGGTCAGATGTTCACTGGCATGTCTGTGGGCTGATAATGAGCTAGTCCTGGCTAAAATCATCCATGCCTGGCCTGTGAAAGCAGTGTGGTGTGTGCTGTGTGCAATAAGGTGGTTCATGTAGGAGATGAAGGGTAAAAGTCCTCCACTGTTTTTTCTGCCCCTCACTTGTGCTTCGTCCAGCAGCCAGTGCTGTACATTGGTGTCAGCAGGGAACGGGCAGTTTTGGGGTTCATATGTATTCATCCACACGTGAAACAAAAACCCCACACTAAGGTGAGAACAGTCCATTTTTCTAAGAGTAGACCTTAAAATCTGTGCTGCTGCAGCAGCGTGTGCTGTGCTAAAACACCGTAAACGTTTCCTGGAAGTTTTGCTCCCACGGGGCTGTTATCCATGCGTTATGGTACACACAAATCGAGTGGGTCAGGGTAGGTTTTTCTCCATGTAAACTGCTTAGTAGTTCTGGACAGCTGCGATAACATCAGTAGCTTTGTGGCTGGTGGTTGTCATGTCCATCACCAGAACAGTCATCTTTGCTCCAAAGTGAGGGGACACAGGAATTTCAGGCACTTGGAGAAGCAACATTTACCTGGAAAGATTCCTCCTCATAGTGCATATTTCGGTATTTATAAATTGTAGCCCTAAACTGGCTGCAACCATATCAGTCTGGAATCATCGGACGCTGTCCATCCTCTTGAGATGTCGCAGGATGTGGGCTGTCTTTTATCTCAACCCACGAGTTTTGCCTTTTTCTTCCAATTTTCCCCACCGCCCTCGGGGGTTGAGCAGGCAACTGCGTGGTTCTCTGTTGCCGGCTGAGGCCAAACCACGACAAAAGCCCTAACTGACTAAAAGAGAAACGTCTTGAAATCCCCAGAGTTTGATTCCTGTGAGTGTCTCCCAGTGGCAAAGTACCCTGTCATTCTTCAGGCCTCCTGTGACTGCTCGAATCTCTTGTGAGGGAAATCAAATTAGTTAATGGAGTCTATATTGTCCTAGTAATAAAGCCAAAGTGCTTTCCGACAGAGAAATTCTAGCCTTGGTTATTTTCATTTTTTACTACTGCATGTCACCAACAGATAGCTCTCTCCCGTGGCCAGGGAAAACAAAGTTGGTGGCAGGGTGCCTATCTTTACCACAGGTGCATTAAATGTCATGCAAATGTAGATGAAATAACCCTGGCACCACAGATTTTCCCCTGTCATTCTGCCAGGCTGCTAATGGAGACCTAATGGAAGCAGTCACCTTCCTGACAGAGGAGCATGCTCAGGAGCCAACTCAGGATGTGGCCGCTGCAGAGCCATCTGCTTGGGAAGGGAGCGCTGTGGGCAAACAGCTCTCACAAAGTAAGTCATTTGTCACTGCTCACCCGTACGGTTTCGAAAGGGGAAGAATCGGTGCTCCCTGCTTCTGCCAGTGAATCCTTCTGGCCCCTGACCTGGCACTGGTCTAATTTTGCCAGGACTTGCCACAGGACAGTTCAGGGAATTAAACCTTCCTGATGAAGGAAAGCTGCATCTGAAAGGAAAGTGGCTTAATAGTGCTTTAGTAGTGTTTGTTGATGACACATGAGAATTACAAAGCTGTCATCATTTTAAACACTTGATCTTGGCTAACACAGAAAATGCAGAAACCTGCTGAAGTAGAGTAAGTGGAACAGAGAACTGAATCCCTGTCAAGGCTTGCATTTCTTTCTATAGCATCTGCTGGCAGAGCAGGCAAATTGAGTGTTTAGTATTATATTTCCATGAAAACTTAGTGTTCCTTAAGCTAGCAATTTGACTGCATGAAAAATGTTTTTATTAATGTTACAGGTATTGGCAAAAGCAGGCCGTTAGTTTGGTACGTTTAGATGTAAAAAGTGTAATTGTAGTCTGAGGTGGTTGAGAATAGTTTCTTTAATCCTTTTTGCTAATGACACATCTATTAACTGGAGCTTTCCCAAGTGATATTATCACCAGACAGGTTCACAGTGCCAAAAATCTGTGCTGGGAGCTTTGAAGCAACACCCAGAACAGCGCAGCTGCCCTTTGTTCCACTGTGTAAGGCTTCTACCCCTTCCAGAACTACTCATTTTCCTTTCTTCTTTCCTACCTAGCTAGTGCATGAAATGGCTCATAGCTGAGCATCCTGACAGGAGTGAAGGAGGGCAATTCTGTGTGATTGTGCTGATTTGATTGAAATTCTTTATTTCTCGAAACAGTGTCAGTTGTCAACAATGATGTCAAAGCATAGCAAATACAAGCAGCAGCTGATGTTCCTGTTTCATTATTTCAAGAGGTTTGAAGTGTTCCCTCAGGCTCTGAATTTGTCTGTAAGGAAATATGACCAGTACACAGCTGTGTGGTCTGTCCTGTTCTCATCCAGCCCACTCAATGGTACCCTAGCATGATCCAGGCTACAAGGATTTGTATTTAAAACTTGAGCTAGAAAATGAGGCTCATATCAATTGAAAAATCATATTTGAGAAGTGTAACATTTTCTAGAAGTTCCTTTTAAAGAGAACGTTTGCCTGCTCCTTGTGGGAAACTGATCAGAATGCTGCCTCCGCTTCTAGGTCTTACTACTGCACTTACCCCTAACAACAGAGACGACCTCTGCGCAGTCGACGGCTTCAGACCACTGGAATCACCAAAAGCTCAGGCTGCAGAAAGAGATGCTGCTGAAAGGTCAGTGGGTGTGCAAATTGGTTTTGGTTTTCCTGGGTGTTATAAGCAGATTCTTAAACTGGTAACTGCAAAGCAGACGTAAACCACCTACCAGATGTATACCTTCTGCTTTTAGAAGGTGCTTGGATCATTACTGCCTTCTGAGTAGCTGACCTTTACTTCTGGGGCAGCACTGTAACGTGATGGTTGACATAGAAAAAGCAGGTTTAGTTGTGGCTTATTCAATCCCTGCAGCTGTTGTTGATGTGCCACACAAAAGGATGCTGTGCTGGCATTAAGGCACCTGGTGAAGGAGCACCTTGAAATCTCATGTGTCAATTCAGCTCGGACCAGTCTCCTTTTTACTGTGGGTTGGATTTGCCTCCTGTAATGGCTAAGGGCACCAATGTCGCATGCAGCTAGTTCATGAAGGAAAATGTGCGTGTCTTATTACCTCCTTCCGTCGTTCCAAATTGTCTTGCAGTCATGTTTTCCATCCACTTCATTTGAGAGTTGAAGCCTTTCTGGAGTCACATAAGACGTCTGTTGCCTGTTGTGCCAGGTATCACCCGACAGCGCTCGGCTCTAGTGTCCGCTTGTGACCAGAGGGCAGTACGATTCCCATAGTTCTGGAGAATCTTTGTGAGATGGTGTTTTACACCACGGTGTGCATCTTTTGTGACAGACCACAGGAAGCACATTCTGCTGAAAACAAAAATCGCTCCAAAAGGAAACGCTGTGAAGTCTGGGGAGAGAACCCCAAGCAGAATGACTGGAGAAGAGTGGGTGACTGGCCTGTTGGAATGAAAAATATTGGAAATACATGTTGGTTTAGCGCTGTCATACAGGTAATCTGATAGAAAGGTTCTTCTGGAGTTGCTGCGCTTTTGGAGTCAAAACGTTTATCAGTTAGAATTAAATATGCAACAGCTCTGTGAAGTGGTCATCATATGCAGATGAGTGAATGTGACTGTGCTCAAATGAGACTTCTGTTTTTATTTGATATGATTGTGATTTATTCTGGGCGTGCACAGGAAGAGCCAAAGAGCAGTTAAAAAAAGTTTGTGTAAAAATAGGTACAGATACATATAATCTGCATGTACGTATGCAGGTTTTTTTTGGCGCAGTGATGTCCGAATGCTTACTGAATGACAGAAGCTTGACTGGCAAAGTGAACTGATAATTTAATTTTACTGCAGTTATTGTTGGCTCCATAATACATGGTGTATCATATTCCAGTTAATGGAATACACTGGCATAGATGCTTGAATGAATAAGCAGCTAGGCAGCATATATTATTAGTGATAACCTAAACAAGAAGAGACAACAATAAGTGGAGCTGAGCAGTTTTGTCTCTTCTAACCATTTCACGTCAGCAGATAGACATTCAGCATGTGTCTCCAGCTTGGTGAGGAAGTAAGAAAGCTTCAAATGGGCTCCTTTCTCACTGTGACTTGTTCCTGGATGCTTTTTCTAAACCAGCGGATGCAGAATAGAATACTCTTTCCTAAAATGGTTATATATATCCTGGAAATGGCAGGATGAGATTTTGTTCTTTGGTGGGTACAGGCATGCTGATCTGGCACCTAGACTGCTCACTTCATAAACGTTTGTTTAGTAGCACAAGGCAATCGAAGAATTAGAAGGTTAACAAAAAGGCTGCTCAGTAAGTGACAACGGGGCATCAAATTGCAGTGAGTCAAATCCTCACAGATGCTGACTGGTCTCTACCTCTCCTTTCAGTCACTGTTTCAGTTGCCAGAATTTCGGAGGCTGGTCCTTGGGTACTCCCTCCCACAAAATGTGCTTGAAAGTTGTCGTAGTCGCACTGTAAGTTTTCATCGAGTAACGCTGTAAAGTTTCCCTCTTTTGTGGTGTACTGTTCTGCTCTTCCTCTAAGCAGATTTAATTTGGGGCCATCTGAGACTCCTGTGCCTATGTTAATGGCTTTCAAATTGTCAGGCTAGATTAAAGACAAATTTGGGAAATACTTTTCAAAGACAATATCCTTGTAGAAGAAAGTCAGGTGCTTCTCGTAAAGCTTTCCTCTAGAGCTTCTAACTGTGGTGCAGGGAAAAATTTGTCCCATAAAACTTTTGGTAGCTCCAGATTGTTTGTTTGTTCACATGCACCATAGTAGAGCCGATACTTGAGCCAGTCTGAAGGTCCCTCTAGCCCCAGTACCTTCTGAGAGCGGTCAGCAGAAGGTGCTTAGGAAATATTTAGAGAAAAAGGCATGCATAGAATAAGCCTTCGCTTGTTATATCATTCTGGCTTGTGGCCACTGCCATTTAAGAGACTTTGCTTTACTTGCTTTCATGTGTGCTCTTCGTACTCTAAAAAACCTCAAGTGCAGACAGAATAAATTTATAAAATCACTGGCTTTTGCCTTCTGTTTTAGCAACTATTACTTCTGGCACTCTTTTCTCTAAAGGTTTTGTTTTGGTTAAATTTTTTCTCCCATGCATGCATTGGGAGACCAGATTGCTTCCAAGAAATGGCACTTGCCTGTCTTTCTGCTTTTGTCCTTTTTAATGTCACCTCTTTCCTTGGTTGTTAGCATTCCTCTTAAGGTATGTGCATGCAATATTCTGTAGCGCTTTGTTTTAAGGTGCTGCTTTTTTCAGTTGCGGGAAGGGTTTGGCTTTTCTTCTTTTTGCAATGCAGGGAAAAAGAAATATTGCATTCATGCAAGAACTTCAGTGTCTGTTTGCTTTAATGCTGGGGACACGTCGTAAGTTTGTAGACCCTTCTGCAGCACTGGAACTCTTGAGGGATGCGTTTAGATCCGCTGAAGAACAGCAGGTAAAACCACGTTAAGAAGCCTTTTGCTTTCTTCAAAACAGCGCTTGCAGCCACAGCAGTCCTATTTCGCTTCATCCTGCTATTACATTCAGAGGCCTCTTCCCATGTTTGTCAACCGACAAGCAGCTGTCCCTGTGTCATTTAGGCAAAATGTACGTGCTTGCTAATTAAACAGCCAGCGTAACAGCGCTCTACCCGGTGCCATCTGAGTAGTTGGGTAGTGATCACAATAATTTCCTCTGATCTAGTTTTCAGATGAGCAGAGTGTTCATTATCAGTCTAAATCAGCACAGCACTTCAGTTTCACACTTCTTTCAGCTGGGTAGGTACAGCAAAAGCAGTCGGGTTGTATTCCAGTAGGTTTGTGAAACCAGCAGACTGTGAAAACGCATTCTGGTTGGAGTTACATTTGACTCTCGACTTTTGTCTCTCTTCTAGCAAGATGTGAGTGAATTCACACACAAACTACTGGACTGGCTGGAGGATGCCTTCCAGCTTGCTGTGAATATCAAGTGAGTTTTTTGTGATCTTGGGAGTTGGAGCTAACACCGAGGAGAAACAGACTTTAAATACGAGGCCTTAATAAATGAGAGGGCTTTATGTGAAAATTTTGAGTAAATGAGAGTTCTTTGTTCACTGAGGATGATGCTCCTTAAGCTCGAAATACGCTTATGAAGCGTTACATCTACATTTCCTGCACATAAGCTTAGGACTTTATTCAATGCCAATACGGCCTGCAGAGTAAATAAGCTTTTTAAGGGAACTCAACCGAACTGGTGTACGTGAAAGATCTGGCTTTTTGGAACTGCATTTCAAAAGGTAGCGCCTTAACTTTTTTTTTTTTTCCTTTCCTTCCTTCCTGTAAGTGTTATAATGTGCTTTTGAGTATGAAAACAGATGAGAGGCTTCTTCTGTATTTTGTGCTTGGATAGAAAACTTTACTTTTGACTGTAGGACAATTCGCAAGCAAAGGCTTAGATTATGACTTGGGGCTTTTCTGCAGACAACAGCTGCAAATAAATGTGTGTTTTTTCTTTCTGAAACAGAAGCCCTGGGGACAAATCTGAAAACCCAATGGTACAGCTCTTCTACGGGACTTTCCTGACAGAGGGTGTCCATGAGGGTGAGTGAAGGGTTTGGTAGATTCACTTTTTAACTCCTTGGAGTGTTTTGATTTATAGCAATGATGGTACTGGATTTTGTTGTGTGTTCCTGATGAAATTGCTTAGTCTTTTTAAACTTGTGAATAATCTTCTTGATAAAATTGATGTAACACTTATAAAGTCTGTCTTCTGCAAGCATTAAATACTCACAAGTGCTTATGTATTGGAAGCACTTGTTTATAAGGAGGCTTACCCTGGCAGACGTGTGTGCAGCTATATGCGCTTCGGTTCTTGCAAGTAGCACCTCTAAACTGGTGCTGACAACAAACTCTTGAGTTAACCAGAGTGTTTTGTTCTCTTAAGTTAATTCATGGGTTTTGTATCATTTCCATCATCCAGGCAATACTTTTTCCAAGATAGAAACCTTTGGTCAGTATCCCCTTCAGGTAAATGGTTATCAAAACTTGAATGAGTGCTTGGAAGGAGCCATGGTGGAGGGAGAGATGGATGAGGCAACAGCATCTCAGGAAGTGAAGTATGGACAGGAGGTTAGTTTTACGTTTTTTTGTTGAGCTTTTGGTTGCCTGCTGCAGAAAAATGCAACATACCTAGCGCAGGGCTGTCTCAGTATGTTCTGATAACTGAAATGGCAATTGTAAATGTTTCCTAAGCATTGACTACAAAATATTTTCTAGATACCTGGGATCTCGCGTAAATGTATGTTAGTGTCCCATGGTGAGACACTAAGTCTGTGCTTATTCGTAAAAATGTGTTGTCCTATATAACCAGTTCAAGGAGTTTGTTTTACATTAAAAAGGTAAACATCTGCTTCTGATGCAAGTGTGATAAAGTCTCTCTCTTTCTGTTGAAGCCTACCTGTACCTGAGTAGGGGGAGAACCACTGCCTCCATATTTTCGGAGGGTAAAAGTACAGTGCTTAACTCTATGGTATGCCATTTGGAATTTGTATCTTTCTCCCTATTACAGTGTGTGGTTTTTTTCTTCTCATTTTCACTCTTATCTTCTGACTGTGCTGGTTTATTTTTCTTTTCTGTTTTTTTAAATCTCGCAAATCGCAAACCAATCATAAAATACGTAGTTGCAGCAAAGCAGAAAGTGAAGGTGTACCATTACATTAGGGGAAGACTGGGAAATAACATTAAGAAGTTTGCAAAGAAATTTGTCTGACGTAGAGGGTGCAAGGAAAAGTACTTCAGTTCTGTGAGAACTTCTGAAAAATGTGTTGTTGTGGTTTAAAATAGCAAAGGAGAAATGAAGTCTTGGGTGGGTAAGCCCTGTCCACCTCTGGACTCAACTGTTTGTTTCTGGTTTTCCTAGTTCCTGCCCGAAGCCATTCAGATGCTTTTACAGCAGGTGTAGGTGAAACTGATGCAGGCTGTTGCTGGAGACAAAGGGTCGTAGGGAGCTAATCTGGCAGGTTCTTTTCAGTCCAAGCTTTTTAGTTCCTCCAAATCCTTTTCCAAAAAATAAGGGAAATTGGACTGATCGTGAAGATGATGTAATCATTCCTTGTCTGTATGGATAGAAGAAAAAGGCTCTGGCTTCATTTCTAAGAAATCTGACTGGCAAAACTCTGCATCTTAATTTCACTTCCTAGGATGTCGTGGCTAGAGGACTGCATGATAGGGGACATAGAGAATAAGGTGCATTTTGTCTTTTAAGAACGTAGGTGAGTGTACTGAAGCTCAAAGCATCAGTGGGATTAACAAGAACTTACATTTCTCCTACATAATAGGTGTATAAATCATTCCTTCTCTGTGCTTATGTTCTCTTGTTCCGAAGATGGGGCTTCTTCTCAAAAAAACTCTACTACCTGGCCATTTCCTTCCAAAATTTTTTCTAAAAAAATATTTAAAATCCGTAAAGAAAATATATACTAAATCAGTATTTAAAGACAGAGAGACATTTAGGATCAGTCTAAAATCATTTAGGATCGGTCTAAAATGTGCCATTTAGCAGTCATCTTAAAACAAGTCCCTTTGGGGGCATTTCTGCTTTTGTTACAGCACTGGTTTACAAAACTCCCACCAGTATTGACCTTTGAACTCTCCCGATTTGAGTTCAATCAGTCACTAGGACAGCCAGAGAAAATTCACACCAAGCTAGAATTTCCCCAGACTATTTATATGGACAGGTGAGTTGTTCTGTTGTACGGTACGTTTAAAGCTATTGCCTTATTGTAATTAAAGAAATTACAAAGGTCGCATGGGTGAGCAAGGAAGGATTCTAAAATACTTATGAAAGATTGTGGATGCTCGAAGTAAACAAATCTCAGGTGGTGGACTCTGTGTTTCTCTGTTTAGGTACCTCTACTGCAGTAAAGAGCTTATTCAGATGAAGAGAGAAGAAATGAAGAGATTGAAGGAGAAAATGGGGATTCTGCAGCAGAAACTGGAGAGGTAAATAGTCAGCTAGCTGTATTTTTGTGCCCTGTGGGAGCGTGCAAATGCTGCCTTTCAAAGGAGCTTTGCAATAGAGGAGAAACTTGGTAGAGGATGGACAGACAGAACAGGCTTTGTGCTGAGAAGTGTGGAGTGAGGAAGTGTGCCTTCAAAAACCAT
>VFFE01007240.1:30212-53265 GCA_008921705.1 Burhinus oedicnemus | reverse complement strand
CATAATAGGTGTGTAAATCATTCCTTCTCTGTGTTTATGTTCTCTTGTTCCGAAGATGGGGCTTCTTCTCAAAAAAACTCTACTACCTGGCCATTTCCAAAATTTTTTCTAAAAAAATATTTAAAAAAAAAAAAAATCCACCTTCATTGGAAATATTTTAGATCTAAAACAGTGCTATTGGACTTTGGAGCGGGGTGGGTTCATTGTGGCAGGACATCTGACATGAGTCCTGCAAAGGAAAATGCCCATAGCGTGCCCATCCTGGGTCTGGCAGGGAGCATTGTCTGGGTGGTGTCGTGCTAAGGCAGGTGAAGGAAACCTCTGGCAGCAGATGCTGGAAGTATTTGTGATCCCTGGAAGAGCGAGAGGAAGTGTAAATTCAACCCAGAATTTTGCTTTCAGCATGGCTTTTTGAGACAGTGTGTGAAACACAGAAAGTGGGCTTCTTCTCTGAATCTCCTAAATTGAATAGTTTGTAAATAGACTGAGAGAGGATAAGGAATCAGGCAGTGCTTAAAGACTTCTGTTTTGTTCTTCATCATTGCATGTGATCTGCATTGGAAAAGACCTCTCTTGGAGGCTCTTAGCTGACATCCAGAGTTTGTGTAGTGTCTGCTAATTTTGTAAAATTCAATGCTGGACCCATTAATAATCCATTAAGCTGGATGCGTCAGGCAATGAAAAGTAACTTTCTGAATGCTACGATGAGGCTTTTTCACAGTAAAAATGTAAAATGGAAGTGGAAATTTTAATCTTGTAAAATTTGGCTTTCTGACTAGTCACTCCGTAAAGAAAATATATACTAAATCAGTCTTTAAAGACAGAGAGACATTTAGGATCAGTCTAAAATCATTTAGGATCGGTCTAAAATGTGCCATTAGCAGTCATCTTAAAACAAGTCCCTTTGGGGGCATTTCTGCTTTTGTTACAGCGCTGGTTTACAAAACTCCCACCAGTACTGACCTTTGAACTCTCCCGATTTGAGTTCAATCAGTCACTAGGACAGCCAGAGAAAATTCACACCAAGCTAGAATTTCCCCAGACTATTTATATGGACAGGTGAGTTGTTCTGTTGTACGGTACGTTTAAAGCTATTGCCTTATTGTAATTAAAGAAATTACAAAGGTCGCATGGGTGAGCAAGGAAGGATTCTAAAATACTTATGAAAGATTGTGGATGCTCGAAGTAAACAAATCTCAGGTGGTGGACTCTCTGTTTCTCTGTTTAGGTACCTCTACTGCAGTAAAGAGCTTATTCAGATGAAGAGAGAAGAAATGAAGAGATTGAAGGAGAAAATGGAGATTCTGCAGCAGAAACTGGAGAGGTAAATAGTCAGCTAGCTGTATTTTTGTGCCCTGTGGGAGCGTGCAAATGCTGCCTTTCAAAGGAGCTTTGCAATAGAGGAGAAACTTGGTAGAGGATGGACAGACAGAACAGGCTTTGTGCTGAGAAGTGTGGAGTGAGGAAGTGTGCCTTCAAAAACCATCTCGTGGGCTTGATGGTTTCTGAATATTACTGATGCTGTTACAAGAATAAATTCCTTAAATAGTACAATTGTCACTGTCGGCTGTGTTGACTAGTTTTGTTGGGGAAGCTCAGTAATACATTAAAAAGAAACTTATTTTTTGTATTAGATGTCCCCTCCAGCTTAGCATTTGGCATTGTTTGTTGGGGAAGAAAGGAGATCGATATCAAAGATACGGTTTGTGGACAACCAGAAGATTTCATTTTCCAGGTGCTTTGTGTAAAAGTCCTTTTCATCAGCATTAAAATTGCTTACAGGTTTTGTTTTTAAAATGACAGTTCTGTGAACAAGTGGCAGGCAAAGAGGTGCACTGTCGCAGTAGATCTGGTGGTGTCTGTGCTCAGGGAGGTTCTGGTGGGCGTCAGGAAAACAGTGTATGTTTAGGCCCATGTGTAGCATCCTTTGGAGTCTGGCTGGGATGGAGTTAATTGTCTCCACAGCAGCCAGTTGATTTTTGTGACTAAGAAGGTGCTGACAGCATACCAGTGTTTTGGCTGCTGCTGAGCAGTGCCCCACAGCCTCGAGGCTTTCGAGGGCCGCTGGTGGGGGGTGGTGGGTACGTCCCTTCACATCACCTGGGTTTTTCCGTTTCTTCCTTCCTTCACTACTTAACCTGTCTCCATCCTGACCCAGGAGTTCGCTTCCCTGTTGTTCTTCTGTCGTCTGCTCAGGTTTAACCAGTCACATTCCTTCATTCATGCAACACCTCGCATGTTTCTGTAGGTACATGAAATACGGCTCTGGCCCAGCCCGCTTTCCCCTGCCCGACATGCTCCAGTATGTTCTCGAATTCATTGCTGCAAAGCCAGCTGTAGCTGTTTCTTCTACTCCGGGCTCTCGGACAACACTCCTGCAGTCCCACGCCGAGCCTCATGTTTTGGACGTGCTTTCACAGCCAGGCAGGTGAGTAAACAGAAATAAAAATAATTCGTAGGAGAACGCTTTGCCTTTCAGCTAAATTCTCCTGGTTTGCATCCTAGAAGTAGGGTCTTTATTTGGGCACTTGTGAGCATGGTGCTGTAACATCTGAATGCCTGTGCAAGTAGTCAGTGGCTACTTTGCTCGTCATTTGGTCCTGTTTGTGCAAATATAACACTGCATCTAGTCTGTTCTTTTTCCTTTTCCAGAAGCATCGCCATATTCCTTGTCTGAGCAGCAATTCTGAGTTAAATTATGTGCTCTTTTTGGTTAGGCTACCAATTTTTTGGCTTCATCAACCAGTAAATTACTGCAATATTGGATTATTACAAACATGGCCAGCATGTTTGGTTTAGACTCTAAATTAAGCTGAGTAAATACATGAGTTTCTTAGTGATAAGGAAATTTTAAACTTGCTTATTGTGGATCTGTGCTCACAGAGTTCTGTAAGAATTTTAACTTTTATTTGTCCTGTATTTTAATTTGGTCTGTTAAGGCAGAAGTGCATTTCAGTGTACTTGTTCTCTTTACGTTTTGTACTGTCCTGGAAGGGAAATCCTGCTCTGGCTCGGGAGCAATTTTTGTTAGGTTTATTTCACATTCTTTTCCAAGAAGAGAAAAAACCACGAGAAAGATTGAAAAACCTGTCCACTCCTCTTGGATTTTGCTTCGCAGCGTACTAGAAAGGAAGGATACTAGGACTGAAGATGCAGTTTTCTTTTCGGCAAATCCCTCGCCGCAGCAAAAATTGAGTACACCACTCCAGCCTTCTGATTCGCCAGCAGAAATGCCTGAACACCCAGCTCCTCACGTGGTTTCCGAGGAAGAGCTGAGCCTTGTTCGGATGTGTCTGCAGCGATGGAGAAACGAGATTGAACAAGATGTGCAAGGTTGGCCCCAAATGTATTTGTTGTGGTTTTTCTGTTGAATGCCAGCCTGATTTCCCCTCTGTTGCTTCAACTGGACACATCCTGA
Organism: Burhinus oedicnemus; assembly: GCA_008921705.1. Taxonomy (NCBI): domain Eukaryota; kingdom Metazoa; phylum Chordata; class Aves; order Charadriiformes; family Burhinidae; genus Burhinus; species Burhinus oedicnemus. The sequence goes on along the minus strand of VFFE01007240.1, from coordinate 49,847 downwards.
CCTGCAGCTAATCTCATGCAGGCTACAGCCCTGGCGTTAAGTGTATTTGATAGTTACTGCACAGCTTTCACTTCACTTTTTCAAGTGAAAGGGGCCGGCATAGGCTGATGAGTAGTCATTATTTTTTATGTATCTCTCTCATTCATGATGTTCTTGGCAGATCTGAGGGAGTCTATTGCCAGAATCAACCTCTCCATTGAACAAATGTACTGTGACCCTCTCCTCCAACAGGTAAGACATGCAGCTTCATTAGGTAGATATTAAACTGATGTTGCTGATACTGTTTTTTATTAGTAGCTGTCAGTTTAAGTTGTCCGCTTTATTGTATTTTAGAAAATGCCAATATTATGATGAAGCAGAGAAAGGATTCTTTACAAAAATCCTGTTGCTTTCTCCCTTAAAAGTCAGTTCTCATGTAGTAGGAAAGTTACCTTATGAATTATGAGTCTTGTACCGGGCTACAGCTGTGAACATATTTGTACAGAGGTCAGAGAAATTCATTCACTACATCTGAAAACTATGTCCATGTGAACTTGCAGGTTCCCTATCATTTGCATGCAGTCTTGGTACATGAAGGGCAAGCAAATGCTGGTCACTACTGGGCCTACATATACGACCAGCCTCGAAAAAGCTGGCTCAAATACAACGACATCTCAGTGACAGAATCATCATGGGAAGAGTTGGAGAGAGATTCGTTCGGAGGCTTGAAGAATGCCAGTGCCTACTGCCTGATGTACATAAGTGATAAGGTGTCGCGCTTTCTTGCAGGTACTGGGGCCAAAACTGCTGGTTAATTAGACGTTTGTCTATTATCTTGTCGCTCTAGCCTGCATGATCGTTCTGTTCCTCAGCTCCACTTTGGCACAGTTGTCTTTTGACAATGCAAACAACTTCACCCCAGATAGAAGTGAAATAATCGATTCATTCCTAAGTCCCTGATAAGGTTGAAAACTGAAGAAAGAGCTGTACCGGTGAGAATAGGTACAGTACTTTACGCATTATGAATGTGTATCAATATTCAAGCTCCCCATTTGCCACTTCCACCATGCCTCTCTTGATCTCTTGCTGGTGTTTTTCACTTTGACTCTTTATGTAGTTTATATGACAGTGTTTCTTTTATGAGGGCCTGTAGAACACCACCTACTTTATTTCTCCCATTTTTATCACACTTCCTGACTTGGTGGCTTGTTTTTTAGTAATATTGTTATATTGAAGCTAAACGGAGCTCTTTTTTTATGCAGCCTTTCCTAGAGCATGAGTTATTGGTAACAGTGGCTTAGACTTGCAAGTGTGTTTGCAGTGCCAATGTATAAATAGTTATGTGGAGAAATTATCGTGCGCATGGCACTATACATGGCAAACAGCTGTAGAAGAACCTAATAATTTCACGCGTGGTTCATTCTGATGTAATAAATAGAAACAATGGAGAACTGTCATTCTGTTCATTGCTAAATATGGCTGATGAGGATCTGGAGGTTGTTCTTTGTCTGTCTATCTATGACAGTTCCATTTCTGAAATGAACCCATGACTTCCCCCCCTTTAATGTAATTTTCATTATTCTTTAGAGATGCTTTGCTTTTACAATGAGTGCATAAGAAATATCTGGTGTAGAGAATTGCCATTTGCTTTTGATAAATTTTAAGACTTGTCTAAAGCTGATACTACCTGGGGTTTGTGCTATTTTAAAAATGAATACTGAAGCAGATCTAAAAAGTGCTGATAAATACCGGCATGACACTCATGCTATGGAATCCCTGCAGTTGCCTACCTTTATATGCTATGTAGTGTTGTAGGTATGATGCCTCCAGCTGAATTGTGAATTGTCCAGCTATTGGCGGTGTAAATACTGTTCTTGGCACAATGGTAGCCCTTGCATAAGAATGCAGTTATCACCTACTGCATCAGCAGGCGCTGTTTCTGGAATTCCTCTGTGATAAATGCTGTCCAGTGGTAGAACAAAACTGGGTTTTGTTTCAGATAACTCTGTAGATTTGTCTTTATTTTTGCGCTTTTGCTTATGAATCATCTTAAATTACAAAGCCAGTAGAAAGTTGGGGGGTTTTTCCCATTTATCCCACAGCCAATTTAAATGGGGCTTTCCATAATACCGCACATTTGTTTAGTCTCTAATGGTGGTGTCCTGCTACGATGTGTTTCATTATGTGCCGGTCCTGCCTTTCTTCCAGACAAGGATGATGGCCCAGAGGTTGGACAGTTTCAGAAGGAGGTCGAAGCCTTGCCCCCAGAGCTGAGACACTACATCCAGGAGGACAACTGGCGACTCGAGCAGGAGGCAGAGGAGTGGGAGGAGGAGCAGTCTTGCAAGATTCCTCAGATGGAGCCTTCACCTGCTTCTGAATCACAGGACCTCTCTTCTGAATCAGGACCAGGTAATGCCATGCCTGAATTCACAAACCATGTTGAAGCCAGTAACAGCCAGCTGGTCAAAAATACCACTGTGTTGGAACCTTGTGTATATTTCCAGATATCTAGCAGAAACAGTTGATGAAGTAGCAAAGGCAGCTGGTGGAGGCTCATGTCCTGGCAATACGAAAGGCTATTCTGCTATTTTTGCATGTGCATCCTTCCAGGCTTGTCACCAGAAATGCTGTTTCCCATCCATTTAATCAGAATGGGCTAATCTCATTTCACTCCCAGACTTTTTTTTTTTTATAAATAGTGAGCAGAAAATGTTAAAGCGCTGTTCTCTGGAGTGGGAAAGCTTTACTTGGCAATCCCTGATGGTGTGTGCCATACCCACTGAAAAGGGGCATGCGCAAGCTCACGGTGCAATACCTCCACCTCTGGGATGAATCCTGCACAGACAAGCTACAAATGAAAACATTTTAGAACAAGAGAGGAGGAGAAATCTTGCAGTTCGTGCTCACTAATCCCACACCTCTGTCCTGACAGATCAGTCTTCAGTCTGTGAGCAGAGCTTACGCTCTCTGTCCTCTGAACATGCCATGATTGCCAAGGAGCAGACTGCCAAGGCCATTGCAAACACTGCCGACGCCTATGAAAAGAACGGTGTTGAGGCAGCTCTCTGTGAGGTAGGAGCTGAGCCCTGGCCCAGGAAGCAAGCTGTTCTGCTCTTTGTATTATTCTTCCTGACAGACCTTTGCTTTTTCCATTTCTGTGTAATTCTGTAGCTGTGCCACATTTAACTCGGTCCCCTTTTGCTTTCCTGTATTTTGCTTTGGTTTTTCTTACTCTGTCATCTTTTTCTTCTTGGCCGCAGCCCAAGGAGGTAGAACCAATGAAGGCCCAACTGGGAGAAACAGCCCTCACAGCTCAGGCAGAACAACCACAGGATGCTCAGGAAACAGAGTCTGCTGCCCAGACTAGCTCACAGGTCTCTGAAGTGGAAATCCCCAGTGTGGGGAAGATTCCCGTTAGATCCGATGCAGATGGATATAATGAGGAGGTACAGATCCCAGTGCAAGGGTTAATTACTGCCGGTCATTAACCTATAGCTTTGTAGTTAGCTGGCTTTGAGCTTTCTGAACATTAGGTATGATGGTAGTCTGTCAGGGAAGCAGTGCTGTTTACGAAGTACGTTTTCCCACTGGAAGTGAAGAAGGCCAGACCAAATCGTTCTGTAATTTGGTTTCTAAATGCCATCAGGAAAACAGCTCTGTAAAAGCACTCAATCGTTAGATCTGCATGTTGTTCCTCTAAGTCTTCTTTCTGGCACAACTATATCGAAATTGATCCTAGTGGTATTAATTTATTGACAAGCCTTTTTACTGTCTTCAGGTAAAGTTTCATCCCCTCTCTCAAAGACATTAACAGCTAATAGCATAACATACAGCACCCTGGCTAGTGATTTGTTGAATCTGCCTGTTTAAGTTCAGTCTTTTCCACAAGTGCAATTGGATTTCATACACACACACCAAGACCGTTACTCCTTCAGTCTGTTTAATAGATGCTTGTATGAGGTTGGTACAATGCACTGCTCTCTTATTTATGTTGCTTAAGAAGAGTGAGTGGGACACAGAGGGGATATGGGTAGTGTGCTTTATGTTGTCACATGTCGAATTTACAAATTCAGGGCTTGGAGTGAGCAGCTTTCAGACCTTTAAGTGCTTAAAAAACCCCTGCATGTAAAGCACATGTGATAGATGGAGTAAATAGTATACAAGTGCATCACAGCTCTGCCTTATTCCACCTTGTATTCATGCGATTTCTTTTACACTTTATCTTTCGAAAATTTATTCCTTTCTTCACCATGCTTTCTCTTCTTTCCCTGTGTGTTACCGTTTTCCTTGTTCTTGTTTGTGTTTGTTTTCCTGCTTTCGTGGTAGGTGATGCTGAGTCCAGCCATGCAAGGTGTCATCCTGGCTATTGCAAAAGCCCGCCAGACCTTTGATCGAGATGGGTCTGAAGCAGGGCTTGTTAAGGTATCTTATTTGTTCGCTAAATCCAATAGTATAGATACCTGTTTTCACAGAATGAAGAATCTATGCTATATTGACATGTCAGGAATGCGAAGGGAATGATTTGCGCAGTTTTTCTTCTAGTTAATGGCCTTTCTGTCCTGCATTTCTGTTTCTGCTCTTATTGTGACAACATATCCTTCAGTTTGAACAATTTTTAGAGCTTGTGAGAAAGAACTGCTTCCTCCCAGGGGGAACAACAGCCTTTTTTTCTTTTTTGACTTATTGCTATTTTCTCTGCTTATTCTTTTAGTATTGGCAGTTCTCTCGATCTGGAGAATAAAAAGTAGATTTCCTTTGTGTGCCTTTCAGAATCTCTTGTCTGGGTCCTCAGAAAATAAACCAGCACTCGTGAAATTTCTTTTTTTTTGGTCCTGAACACGCACAGTTACTGTGACCTCTCTTGTAAAATGTGTCCTCAAGAAATGTATGCCTTGAATGGAGGGATTTGAAACAATAAGAGCTGCTAAATATTGAAGCTAGTGTTAGATTTTACAGGCAGGTAGATTTAACTAAAAATCCCACATGGGAGAAATCCCCCATGCTATGAATCTACAGGAATATAAATCACAAGATACTTTTGCACCTTACTGCAGATAGAAGCATATCACAATTGATTTTTAAAACCTCAGTACTTGCAAGAGGATTACCAGAACCGTCTAAGGCAGTGATATGCCCCCCTCTCTGAAAGGCTTTTAGGCACCTCAGTGCTTCTTAAAGCACATGCTTCATGCCTGTGCTTTGCCTTGGTGCGGATGCCTTTTGTTCACAGTTCCAGGTGTAGGGGGTCGTCCGTTCACCACTGGAATGTAGCCAAGCAGCGGAGGGTAGGTATCGCACACGGGAATCCCATCACTACAGGACAGGTTTAAGCTTTGTATCAGCTGCTATGGCCTTCCCACAGGCAGAAGAATGGATGTGTTAGCACGTGTGTTTTGTTGGCAGGCGTTCCACGAGGAGTACTCCCGGCTCTACCTTCTTGCCAAAGAGACCCCAACCCCTCAGAACGATGCCCGGTTGCAACACGTGCTCATTTACTTCCTGCAAAACAACGCTCCCCAGCAGGTGGTGGAACGGACCCTTCTCGAGCAGTTTGCAGACAAAAACCTCAGTTACGATGAAAGGTTTGTGCCATGGATTCCGGGATGAGGCTTTTCTCATCTAGAAGCAGCCAGGGCCATTGTTGTGATTTTCTCCATCTCTGCTTACACGGAGCAGGTCAATTAGCATTATGAAAGTAGCACGAGCAAAGCTGAGAGAAATTGGTCCTGACGATGTGGATATGGAGGAGTACAAGGTAAGGGAGCAGTGTGTTGCCCTTGGGCCTTCACGCTGTGGGAACTGGTGTGGGCCGAGGCAGCCCATGGGAAGCGGGGAATGCGGCACTGAGCAGCCCCAGCAAATGTGGCCGTCACTGGCAAGCCTGCTGGCAGCTCCCTTGCAATGTGTGCCTGCGGAAGGGTGCTGAAAGGGAGAATGAATACCCTGGGAGTCTGCCAAGCTTTGAGGAATGTCTGTGCAGGTGACTGAATGGATTTATGTGTGGCTTATGAGAGATGTTCAAACCCTTGAACGGGTAAAATCTGATACGCTTTTGAGTTGTGAAGGAATGTAGAACGCACGTGTGCGTGTCACAGGTGAAGCTGACGCCCCACTTTCTTGCTGCTCCTCAACAGAGATGGCACGAAGATTACAGCCTTTTTCGCAAGGTGTCAGTTTACCTGCTGACTGGGTTGGAGCTGTACCAGAACAGAAGGTAAGTGACTTTTAATTGTGTGTTTGGACAAGAAAAGCTATAGCCAAAAAGTAAAGGCCACGTCAACAGAACTTCTTCCTGACCCGTGACGGCCAGTTTGCATTCGGTCTTGTTTTTGAGGCCAGTGGGCTTTCTTTTTGACTTGCCAATAGCCCCTTCTTGAATCCACAATCAGCCTTGGTTAACAGTTTAAATATTATACCAAGGTGCTGGCTAGCTGTCTGACAGTTTCTTAGAGTTTCCGTAATTTTTCGCTCTGGGAAGTAGAGCTTTATATTCTCATTTCCAGAGACAGGTTTGCAGGAGTGATTACCATCACTTTTTTTTTTTTGTCTGTGCTCCTGTATTAAAATTAAACTGTCTCGAACTGGACATTATACTTCGTGTAAACACATGCTTCGGAGTACTCTAGACTATTAAGAATTTTAAAAGGGCCTTTTTTTTTTCTCCCTATTCTTTTAGAGCCTGTATTTTACATAAATAGTGAAGTGTGGAGAAGGACAGTGCCATTTTATGAAGGGTTTGTAATTTGAAAAATGATTTTTCCAATCCGGAAAATAACCTGGCTTTCAGAAATTATTTATGGATGGAAACAGAATTTAATTCTGAGGTGATCAGCAGTGATGAACAGCCACCAAATGCAGGTCGGCAAATTGACAAGAGGCTGGGTGAGAGCGTGTTGGAGCTTCCCTGAATTGACCTAATCCCTGTCAGCTGCTCTCTTTTCTCACCAGGGGGTTTATAAGCTAGAAATGTATCAAGGAACTGAAAACATCACCTTCTGCACTTCTTTGAGCATTTTCTCAAAGTGCAAAGTTCCCAGAGCAGTACAGAAAAACCTCAACACTGGCATTCATGCTCAGGCCAAGTTGTGCACAAACTTGGCTTTAAAGGGCTCTTCCTAAGATGCTTGTTTGGCACACTGGGCAAAAAGGAATGTTAATTACTTGACGTAGAGCATCTGTTCATTTCTGCTTTGGCAAGGAAGTAGTTTTTGTTGTCGGGCCCAATGCTAGTTACCATTCAGGACAAGTGGAAAATACTTCCTGAACGGATAGAACCACCTGCGCTGCAGGCATGATGCTGGCAGGGCCTGTGGGCTGGAGAGCGGATACTCTCTCGTAGGTATCAGGAGTCACTCACCTACCTGGTCTACGCTTACCAGAGCAACACCAAGCTGCTGCTGAAAGGAACCAACAGAGGAGTGAACGAGTCGCTGATTGCCCTGTACAGAAGGAAGTGTCTCCTGGTTTGTATTGAGGAGCTCTCTGCTCATCCTGAGAGAGGAGGGGAGGGAGCAGCCTGGGGGACATCGGCTCCTGTGGTGCGGTTCGCTTACCGGCTGCTCAGTGTGTGTTGCCCAGGGAATCGGACCGTACCATGTCCCCTTTTAGGAGCACGCTTAATTAACACACTGTCTTTTCAGGGAAGGTTTGGATGCTGCTGAACATGCTCTTGAGTTTTAACTTGGTGGTTGCGTTGTTTTCTGTCCATTTTCTTCCTTCCCCCCCAATATTTATTTCTAATGTTAATGGCTTTCTCTGAGCAAAAGATGATGTCCTTTCCCACAAGGGGTGAAAAAACAGCATAAAAATGAGATTTGTTTTTAGTTCATGCTCCGTGGTTGCCAAGGCTGGCGTAACTCTCTCTCTTGTGCCTATTACCGCAGCTTCTGCCCCTTACTGAGTACCAGCAGTAGTATGGAAACCTAGGAAATAATAATTCAGTGAAAGAATGTGCAGTACGGCTCTCAGGGGGTCCGGGTGAAGGCAGGTCTGGATCTTGGCATCTTAAAACCAGGATTATAAATAAGCAATATGTACTCTGTACATAGATATAGTAAATTAGATATATGTGTATAAGTACATATATTTATCAGTTTGTTTTCTGTGGTGTGATTCCTGTGATTGAAGGTGGCTGTTCACCAGAACCTGGCGCCTGGTTCTGTCAGTCCTTGCGTCTCCGCATGGTCGTCGGTGAAGGGGCCAGAGCTGTGTGCCTTTTCTGACAGCATGCTGATTATCTGAGGTCTGTGCTTGCTCTTTACAAGTCTGTCCCTGGCTCTCCTTCCTCCTCTAGAAGCTGAATGAGGTGGCAGCATCGCTGTTCGTAAGTTGTGAGGAAGCTCGTGTGGCAGAGGGCATTAGCATCCTGAACGAGCTGATCATCCCCTGCATGCACCTCATGAACAACTTTGAGATCTCCAAAGAGGACCTGGATGCCATCGAGGTCATGAGAAACCGCTGGTGCTCCTATTTGGGACGAGAAGACATGGACGGTAGGGAACGGCTGTGCCTGCCTTACCTGTTGCATGCTGTTTGCGGGCAGGGCAGTGCCTAGATCTGAACTAGAAAGGAATTAAAGGACCCTTTAAAACACTTCCTTAAATCGCTGGCATTTGCACTGTAGCACACTTGGGTATTTCTGATCGTGAGAAAAGAAATGTATTTGAATCATCCATTGAATTATGTTATAGAAGAATTTAATCATCCTTTGCACTAAAGCTGCAGAGGAAGGATTCCTCTTCCCTGAAATGTGAAAAGCTAATTTCAAAAGAATGGCTTAGTGTTATTTAGACGTGCTGTGGTTTTGGTTTGTCTTACTGAATGGAGGGTTCCCCACAGATGGCAGGTGACTCCTGGCAGGCTTACCTGTAGAGGCATGCTTCTCTTCAGGAGGGGGGAACAGTTTTATTAGTGGCCAGAAACATGGCCAGAGTTGCAGAAGGCTGGATGGGGGAACAGATTCAGGGGATCTTTGCAGTTTGAAGAGGCTTGTCATTTTATGGCTGAACTTCGGTTCTGGATCACTGTTCTTGTTCCGTATTTCCTTCTACAGCGTGGAGTCAGGCTCCCACGACTCCTCTCGGGTTGTTTTTGTTAAGAGAAATTGGTTTCGACTCCCTTGGTCTGTGTGTGAGGGTTTGGGGAATCATTACAGGGGTTTTGTCGTTAGCAGGGGGTAAACTTGCTGTAGGAAAATAAGGCAAAAACACAGAGGTTTATTCTCAAAATACTGTTGTAAAGAATGTAAGTTGGATAAATTTATGCTAGTACACAAGTTTCCCATTCTCAGGCTTGCCACAATGGCATTTACTTACATGGAAGATTTTAAAGAAACAGAAGTGGGCTGCTTGCACCTCCCGGATCGTGTGAGCTGGCTCAAGTGTCACCCCTTTCTGCCTGCTTTTCTTCATCCAAAGGTGCCTGTCCTTTAACCTGTGGTCTGGTGGCATTAGTGTGGTCTGCTTCTGGGGCACAGTGCTTTGCCAGAACCAGACGATGCCTGCTGAGGTCTGAGATGTCACAGGCTGTAACATGAAGTGACAAAAGCACTCCCTGTTTCATTTGAATGCAAAGTCAGTATTTGAGTGTTGCCTTGAAACACATAGTTACTGCTGACCTGCCAGCCAGTACAGCATCTTGTACTGTGAAACAGCGATGGCCTGGTGGGATGTGGCACTGTCCCCGGGGTGGGCAGGTGGCAGTGGGGCTTCCCTCTTTATGGAGCCCTGGGTAGGTGGGCAGGACTGGGGGACCAAGTGAGGCCCAGGCTGGCAGCTGGTGCGACACCTCCTCTGTGTCAGCAGACGCTGCTTGTCCCTTCCAGCGGGAGATGGGCAGTTTTCAGCGCTGGAAGATGATTCTCTAACAGGCGTCACAGCTCTTTAGCTCGCGGCCCTGGAGCCCTCTGCCATCTGGTCTTTTACTGCTGCAGTGCCACTGACTGTGTCATCCTCTTCCCCCTTGACAGCAAAACTGCAGATGAAGCTGGGTGAATTACTGCCCCGGCTCCTCGACTGCTCCGCCGAGGTCATTGTTCTGAAAGAGCCCCCGAAGATCCGGCCCAACTCCCCCTATGACCTCTGCAGCCGGTTTGCAGCCGTGATGGAGTCCATCCACGGGGCCTCGACCGTGACGGTGAAATAGGCTGCGGACTCCCTGCCGTGCCGTGGTACACACACCGCAGACCGCCTGCCCAACCGTCGAGCAGTGTTTGAAAGGGAGAGGGAAGAGAGGGGGTGATTTGGATTCCAAGCTGTGTTCTTTGTAAATATGAATGAATAAAAAGCGGTATTGCACTTTTGAGAGAAAAGGTTAAGCGGTAACGCGAAGGACCTGAACCACTGCTCTAGCGTGACACGCCAGGTCCCTGGCAGCACCGTCTGCCGCAGGGTCCCCAGGCCATCTCAGGAGGTTCTGTTGTGTTGGCAGCTTTCTAGAGATGGATCCCTGGGCCTGCAATGGCAGCAGGGCAAGAACCTGGCTCCTCTGGTGAGCCGGGCCATGAGCTGTCGCTGGTCTGTGGGTACATGCAGACCTTGCCATGCTGCTGCTAGCGGGAGTCCAGTTGTATGGTTGGGAGGCGGAGGGGGAGCGGTGGCTGATGCTCTGTAGGATGTGGGCAGTCATGTGTGCAGCTGCCTATTTGGTCAAGTCAAGCGGGCATTTGCCTTTTGTATTTTAACTGGCAAAAGAAAATACACAGGAGTGTCCCTCTGAGAAAGGCAAAAGCAAATAGTGGCAGTGATGAGAGACAGGACAGGACTGTAAGGCTTGCCTCCCACAGGATCCTGCTGCAGCCGTAGCTGACTGGTTCAGGGAGATCACTCCACCCTGGAGGATATTCCCCTCTGGGGGCAGCGGGCAAACTTCCTCCTCGCCTCTGGATTTGCAGTGCCAGATCCGTGTTGCTGACAACTGTGAGGGCTAGCATCGGCTCCTTTTTTGGTGGTGGTGGTGGCTTGGTTTGCTTTTTTTTTTTAATTGACTTTCCGTAAAAAACATGCCCCATTTGGGTTTCCTTTTGCGGGCAGCCTGTACTTGCGTTTGAGCTGCGGCAGTTGTTTTAAACCAAATGTTCTGAGTATGTGGAGGGGGGGATCCTGTTTGTTAGGACTATGCAGACTTTTCTAAAAGTGCAATAAAAGCATTTGTTCTATGTTAGAATGAAAAAGCTCCCTCTGTGTTTTTATTTCACTCCAGTGCTGTGCCTTAAGGTTCCTTCTGGCTTCAATGTGAAGAAACAGAAGGAGAAATTAAAAAAAAAAAAAAAAATATGTTGGCAAAATATTTGGAGCTTGATGAAGCTCCCAGACAGGCAGGACACTGTGCAGGCTCACGAGCTCATCTTGGCTCTCCTGTGACAACAGCAGAGCCCTGGGAAGCTGCCGGGACAGGAATTTCACATGCTTTAGCAGAAAAACGGGTGAGTGTGAGCGCAGCTAGGCTTGGAGCAGGCGTGCGGAGAGGCATGTTGGGGTGAAGCTGGGAAGGCAGGTCCGCAGGAGATGTCTGCGTTCACGATGGGTGCTGGGGGGTTTCTTGGAGTCGTGTTTTTCAGGGTGCAGAGTCTGTTCTGGAGCCCTTTCCCATGGCAAAGCCGCTCTGCATTAACTTGTGGGGTTTCGGAAGAGAGTCTGCCGTTCCCGAGCAAGCAGCAGTGGATAAGCATTCACATTAAATTAGTAAAGCGGAGGGAAAACCACTCTCTTCCTCTAGCCAAAATCTCTACTTTATTAATTGGGGAATCGAAACATTTAATTACATATTGAGCTGCTAATGTGACCTAGTGTTATACTGGCACCCTTTTACCTGCTGCTGCCAGCATCGCTCTGACAAAGTACAGATTCCTTGTCAGCAGCGTAGGAAGAGGGGAGAGAGACACATATGGGTGAGGTTTGTTCCCAACAAATTAGATTTTTCTAGGACTTGTTCCTAGTAGAAAATGTTGTGATTAGCAGAGCTGTCTTTGAATGGAAAGTGTCAGCACAGTCCCACCATTGTGTCGATGTGCCTTTCCACCTTACTTAGGAATAAACAGCTCCTGTGGGAGAATCTTGCATTCTCCTAGTGACCATGATACACTGGAAGCGTCATCAGCTGTAGAGACTCGGGCTGCCTGTGTCCAAACAGAGCCATGCCTCTTCAGGTAACGGGATGCTGCAGGGCCAGGGCTGCTGCCTTTTCTGCTTTTTTGCCCATTGTGGTGACAGAGGGAGACAGGATGAGACCTCCAACTTGCTTCTCAGGGTACTGTGACTGCAACAAATGAAAATGTTTAACTTTTGAACAGAGACCCCAGGGCCGTGACACTGCACGCTGGGTGCCTGCGCTCGCCCCTCCCAGCCAGCAGACAACTTGTAATTTCTAGACAGCTTTTGCAATGCTCTTGTGTCCTTCTGACTTGCAGGCAAGTAGGATGTGGTTTGGGGAGAGAATCCTGGATTAGGAGAATCCGGTTATTCTGACCATCACAAGACAGTAGCTTTGCCCCATTCTTTGCGTTGCTGCCAGAAAGCAGCATGTCCAAAGCCTGTTCAAAGAAAAAAATAGCAAAGACTTCTCGCAAGTGCAGGTCAGTGCCAGGGAAGTCATGATGTTTGGATTGGGCTGGAAGGGAGGAGTGTCCCGAAGCTGGAAACCTTTGCTCAGCACCTTGTCCTTCCCGTTTCCCGAGGCCGTGGGTGACGGGCTCCAGCCAACACAGACTCTCTTTGCTTTCTGAGTTGGTCAGAGCTCTCAGGCAGGGCAGCTGCCGGCGTGTGCAGGTCTTCGGAAAACACCAGTCAGACTGCCACCCTCCTGGCCCTTCTTAGGAAGGACCAAGTGCCTGCCTTGCCCCTCTTCACTCTCTGCCCCAAGCCCCGGCAGCACCAGAAATGCCTGGGGAGAATCTCTTTTCCCTCTCCCTGCCCACCCACTCCTTCCTCTCTGCTTCAGCTGAGCAAAGGGCAGGTTTCAAAAGGGGACTTTGGGAGGAAGGCGGACTTTGCTTCCCCCAGGAATGCCGGTGTCGGCTGGGGGCTTCCTCGAGTTCGGTCACGCGCTCATGGCTTTTAGCCCACAGGGATTAAACCAGCGGTGAACTCGGTTGTTAACTGGTGCTGTAGCAGCGGGCTGGCTTCTGTTGGGGCTCTGGGTGTTAATCCAGCCTGATGTTCCCTGCTGTTGGTTGCACAGAGGCGTGCGAGCAGGCTTTATTTCTACAGCCACATCAGTAAAATGTGGAAGAAACCGTTAAGGAGACCCGCAAAACACCACTCTTGCCTCTTATGCACAGGTGGACGATGCAGTGGAGGAACTTTCCACCCAAAGGTCTGTGCCACACTTGGGGCTTGATCATCTTGGCCAAGAGAAGATGAGGCTGCCACAGGGGATGCGGCCACTGGCATCTAGCCTTTGCAGTAGGAGCAGCCCTCAGCATCACTACAGCTCTTGTTCTCCCTCTCTCCCTTGTTTTCCACCTTTTTCTCTTTTCCCCCCCAGTCTTCTCCGGACAGACCAAAGCACTGCGGGAGTGGCAGTGCTGCCCCTTGCAGCTCCCACCCTTCATCCCCACTCGTGCTGCAACTCGTGCCGCAAATCGTGCAAGATGCAGCAGTAGGTTCACAGCACAGAAACACACTGCTGATGACCGGGATAATTTATTGCCAATACATCAGAATGACACGGACATGCAAGGAATGAGCTGCTGCGCTGGGGCACCGCTGTTAACCACAACGGACTTGGCTATGGGGGCTTTGCAGGGGATGCTAATGCAGCATCATCGATAAGTGACTCTACCACCAGTGTCACCAGGAGTACAAAGTGCTGCCCGCTGCTCTGCCTCTGCCTCGCCTTCCCGCACTCTCTCGGCACGTGCTGCAGGGAAAGCTGTTGCTCCTTAAAAGAGAAAAAGCGAAGCAGACTCACAGAGGAGGGAAAAAAATCTGCAGGGCTGCCGTAGGAATTAGCAAATCATCCTGTAAAACACGCAGGCACCGTCCCTGCAGTGGGACGAGCCGGGAGATGTGCAGGGCATGGTGCCCCAAGTCCCTAGATGACCAGGTCTGCATTTTTGGGGTGCGGGTGGTGGCCCCTGGCCGGACCCCGGGCGGTGGGGGGCTGGTGGCAAGCAGGGGCTGGCGGCGTTGGGGTCCTCATGGGGCAGGCACTGCAGGCAAGGAGCAGCCCGCCGGCAGCAAGGAAGGCTCCAGCGAACCACCCCAGGAAGGTGGCCTCCCCAAATTCCCACCGGGGAACGATGTCAGGGACGGTGTCATCCCAGAAGTCAAGGACGGTGTTGTAGGCGACCCAGGAGACAGGTGCCAGGGTGGCCATCCCCGCTGCGCCAAATGCCGCTCCCCCGGCAAGCAGGAGCCTCCGCTTCAGCCCAGGTTTGTCCTCGCAGGCTCTCCAGCCCTCCAGCCCTGGGGCGGCAAGGAGACCACCCAGCAGCCCCAGCCCATTGGAGAGGCACATCAGGAGGCGGGAGACGCGCAGCTCGGGGGGCAGCGCCAGGAAGGAGCCGTGGGCCCGGCACTCCACCACCCCCTCCTCCTGGGCGACGCAGACCTGCCAGAGCCCCATAGTCCAGACCTCCAGCTCGTTCAGGTCCAAGTTGAGGCTCTTCCAGAGTGGCAGGAAGGTGGTGACACAGGAAGAGACCCACCCGAGGAGGGCCAGCAGCATCCCCCCCGCCTGCACCTTCGCCCACCAGCTCCCAGCCATGCTAACGCCACCCGCTAACCTGCACGCCGGGCTGAGATAAGCCGCCCTGAGTGGCAGCCGCAGTCATTAACGCTTGTGGAGCAGCGTCCACCCCGCTGCCGGCCGCGTCTGCGCCCGGGGGAGCGGATTCAAGCCTGTTCCTCCAACACCGGGGTGTGGCCACCAGCATTTTCCAGCCGTTGTTGGTTTTTCCACACTAAAAGGAAAGCGTGCCCAGCTCAGCAGGAAAAGCCAGGTGCATCCTCGGCCAGGGTCCCGCCGCTGCCTCGCCATGCACGGGAGGGTTAAGCCGAAGCATGCAAATCCTCCCAGCCTCGGCCACCCCGAAGCGAGAGCCTTGGCAGGGAAAGCACCTCTGGGTAGCTCTGGCTGTGGCTGCGGAAGGGACCCTCGGCGGGATGTGGGATGCGGAGAGCCAGCATCAGGCTCTTCTCCAGAAGGTTTGAGGCACCGACCCTCCTTTGGTCATTAAATAAATACGTCAGGAACTGTCGAGGATGGGGATGGCGAGGGACAGTGTGCCTTTGCCCACTGCACACAGGTGGCACCGATCACTCCATCCTGCACCCAGCACCCCACTGGGGTACACGGTTCTCGGTGCTTGACGTGAGCAGTCTTGGCTAGGAGAAGACATCCTGCTGCAAAAAAAGAAAAGATGGGGGAAAAGGATGGGCTGTGTCCTCAGGAAAATCCCAACTTTGTGCTGGCGCTCGGCTCCCATCCGCCCCCGCCTGCATCCCCTCCGCGGGGTCCAGCTTGCAGATTCATCTTCCCTGGGAGATTAGCGACTAATCTCTCCTTCATCTGCCGTCTTTCTTATCAACGGGGGTATTGGGGGCCAGGCTGCTAAATTACTGAGTCCTCCTGGCGCCAGGGGTCTGGCCCCAGGGAGTGCCAGGGGGACCTTCACAGGGGGGTCCCGAGAGGAGGGGGCAAGGGAGCATGAACCACCTTCAACCTGCAGCACGGACCAGGCAGGAGAGGGGAGACATTTTCCACCCCTCGCTGCCAGTCCTGTCCCCAGGAGCAGATGGGAAGCATCATCCCAAGGGCAAGAGCAGGGAAATCCACCGGGAAACCCCTCCTGCTCCTTCCCCCGGAAGGGCGCCCGCTCCTTTCGATTAAATCATCCCGAGGTAATTGTGCCTGTCATTGAGACAGATTAACGGGTGACCTTCTGCCACTGGAGCAGGATTGGCAGCCACTGCCAAGCTCCCCTTCCTTCCTTCCTTCCTTCCTTCCTTCCTGCCTTCCTTCCCGCCAGCTGCAGCGGTGCAGCCCGGCAGAGGATTCCTATCCACAACCGTCGGGAAGATGCCCAGCAGTGGCTGGGGCGGAGCGGGAGCTGGGAGCCAAAGACGACGTCTGCCAGCCCGGCAGCTGCTCCACCTGGGCATGAGGTGGGTGTCCCTCTCACCCGGGACTGGGGGGGGACAGGAGGGCAGTCCGGAGGCCGATGTCCTCCATCGCTGCACCAAGGACTGCCGGTCCTGACACTTTACAGAGGCAGGGGATGCTCAGAGGAGGCAGAGAGCCCACATCCCCGTCCCCATCCCCATCCCTGCAGATTGCTGCTCTCCAGGTGGCATTTCCAGGAATGTGACCTCCTGCCACATCTCCCTGCGTTCTCAGCCCTTCCCAAGGCGCGCTGTTATGGGGGCTGCCTCTCCAGTGCAGGCTGTCCTTCCTCCCATGCCCTGGGGGCCACCTGTTCCTGCTCACAGCTCGTTAGAGAACTGCCACTTAGGGCCACATCCCAGGACCAGCGTGGAGCACGGCTGTGGGCGATCACCTGGCCCGTTCCCGGGCTTGCTCTCCACTGCAGGCAGCCGCCTCATTCCTCGGCCACTGCAATGCAATTATGGCCCCTAATGGGCTTAGCCATCTGGTGCCACTCCGTAGCCACCCCAGCATGGCTCCATGGCTGCCGGGCAAGGGCAGTCCCACCAGACCCCAGCCCATGGGGACAGGGAGAGGGGCCAGAGCCCTGCACTGCCTCCTGCCTCCAAAATAACCCCTGCTTTGTGTCCCCGCAGCAGGACCCCGTGCCCAGCCCAGGGCTGAGCCCCTGCGCTGGCACTGCCATGGTGCTCCCCTGTGCTGGCAGCGGCAGCAGCCGGCTGGTGCCCGAGGAGCCCCGCGGCCGCAGCAACTCCATCCCTCTGGCGCAGACCCCCACCGCCAAGCACATGCTGGCTTACCTGCCCCGGCCACCCACTGACACCAGCCGGTACGGCACCTTCCCCCAGAAGGTATGGCTCGCGCCGGGACTCTCGGGCATTCTTCAGAGGGGATGCTGCCAGGTGGTCGCGGTTGTCAGAGGCCATTTCTCACCGACGGGCTCCTTTCCACCCCACAGCCCGAACTCCCCGCCACCCCCGGGACTCTGGTGGAGGATGGCCAGCAGCAAGCCAGCACCGCTGCTGCCAAGAGAAGCACCCTGATGCCAAACTACCCATCCCCACCTCGCCGCGGTGGCATCATCCCCAGTGAGCCATCCCTGCTCCCGAGCCGCAGCAGCCTGGCCACCCCACAGCGTCCCAGCGATCCATCCCGGTGCCCATCAGCCACCCACTGGTACCCGCTGCACGCGCTGAGTGTGCCCAACATCCCCAGCTCGGCACGCAGCAAGACCCTTGCCCGCAGCACTGCTGCCCCCTCCCCGGAGGGGCCGCAGAGCCGGCGCTGCAAGCTGCTGGAGGAGGACAGCCCCGTGGTCCAGGCCAGCAAGCGGCAGCGGCAGCGCTACGTGACCAAGGTGGGCAAGTGCCAGGTGAACCTGGGCAACATCCAGGAGAAGAAGCGGTTCCTCTCAGACATCTTCACCACCATCGTGGACCTCAAGTACCGCTGGTTCCTCTTCGTCTTCATGATGTGCTACATTGTCACCTGGGTGGCCTTCGGCACCATCTACTTCTTTGATGCCTGGGTGCGGGGCGACATTGAGCACCGGGACGATCCCCAGTGGGGGGCCTGCATTGAGAACGTGGATGGCTTCATCTCTGCCTTGCTCTTCTCCGTGGAAAGCCAGCGGACCATCGGCTATGGCTCCCGGATGGTGACGGCCAACTGTGCTGAGGGCGTCATCCTGCTGATGGCACAGTCCATCATTGGCTCCATGATCGACGCCCTGATGGTGGGCTGCATGTTCGTCAAGATCTCCCGGCCCAAGAAGCGCGCCCAGACCCTCATCTTCAGCAAGAACTGCGTCATCTCCCGCCGGGACGAGAAGCTCTGCCTGATGTTCCGTGTGGGGGACCTGCGGGAGAGCCACATGGTGGACGCCAAGATCCGGGCCAAGCTGATCAAGTCACGGCAGACGGCCGAGGGGGAGTTCATCCCCCTGGAGCAATCGGAGCTGAACCTGGGCTACGACACGGGGGAGGACCGCCTGTTCCTGGTGGAGCCCCAGATCATCTGCCACGTCATCAACCGCCGCAGCCCCTTCTGGGACATGTCAGCCGAGTCACTGCGCCGGGAGCAGTTCGAAATCATCATCATCCTCGAGGGCATTGTGGAAGCCACAGGTGAGTGGGCTGATGGGGGGAGGGGTCGAGGGTGGGGACGGGTGGCTCCCCCAGGGTCCTGGAGATGCCAGGTGGGCTTGGAGGGGGCCAGCGTCCTGGCAAGAGCTGCCCAGGGCCAAAACCAGTGATGGGTGACCCGGGGCTGGAAGCCCCGCCATTAGGCAGTGGGGCAGGTCGTTGCAGCGCCCTGGCACTCTGCCCGGCAGCGGCTCAGCCATTGTCTCGGCACAGGAATGACGTGCCAAGCCCGCACCTCGTACACAGAGGATGAGATCCTCTGGGGGTACCGCTTCGAGCCCTGCATGTCCCTGGAGAAGGGCGCCTTCCGGGTGGACTACAGCCGCTTCGAGATGACCTTTGAGGTGCAGACCCCGGCAGCCAGTGCCAAGGAGCTGCACGAGCTGAAGGAGCTGGAGCAGCAGGAGCACTCCACGCTCAGCCTCTACTGGGACCACCTCCTGCAGCCCTGCGCCCCGCCGGGGACCCGGCCCAGCGAGGATGCTCTCACTGGGCTGAGTGTCCCCGGCAGCACAGCCGAGGGCAGCCGGGACAAGCCGCCGGAGCAGGGGGCCACTACCTGAGCTGCCCGATCATGCCCATTCCACAGGGTGGGTGCCTGGCGCAGGGTCCCGCTCCAACAGTGCCATAGCCCACCCTCCCTCCGCAGGGCCGAGCCCTCCTGCCCCCCGCTGCAGCCATGCAGCATTATTTTTGCAAAGCTGTTCTTTTATGACAAGGAACACGTGAGCCAAACAAGGGGTGATTGAAGCCTCTTAATTAAAAAAAAAAAAAAAAAAAAACACAGAAAAATAAAACAGCAGTGGGGGTTTTGTTTGTATGACGCTTGACAGTGACGCTCCCCCCCACCTGCAGTGCTGCCTCCAGTTCTGAGGCCCCAGCATCAGAAGGACATGGACCTGTTGGAGCGGGTCCAGAGGAGGCCACAAAGACGCTCCGAGGGCTGGAGCCCCTCTGCTGTGAGGCCAGGCTGAGAGAGTTGGGGGTGTTCAGCCTGGAGAAGAGAAGGCTCCAGGGAGACCTTAGAGTCCCTTCCAGTCCCTAAAGGGGCTTTAGGAAAGCTGGAGAGGGACTCTGGATCAGGGATTGGAGCGACAGGACAAGGGGGAACAGTTTTAAACTGAAAGAGAGCAGATTTAGATGAGATATTAGGAAGAAATTCTTGACTGTGAGGGTGGTGGGACGCTGGCCCAGGTTGCCCGGAGAAGCTGTGGCTGCCCCATCCCTGGAGGTGTTCAAGGCCAGGTTGGACGGGGCTTTGAGCAACCTGGTCTAGTGGGAGGTGTCCCTGCCCATGGCGAGGGGTGGGACTGGGTGAGCTTTAAGGTCCCTTCTAACCCAAACCCTTCTGTAACAGGGCTCACTCAGACCCCAGAAGGGGACTAACGCAGGAACCACTCCC
>VFFE01007239.1:1371006-1447108 GCA_008921705.1 Burhinus oedicnemus | reverse complement strand
AGCAGTGTGGGGTCCAGTGGTTAGTGCTCTAAGGGAAATTCAAGACTCTGGGAAAAGGGATAGCAGCCCAGTCTTCTGGGCAGCAAGTCACACAGGCTGGGCTGGGCTGGGCTGGGATTGGAGAGGCTGGGAGGGTCTCCGGGGTCCCAGCTTTCCCGCAGTGCTTCCTGCTGGGGCTGCTGCCTGTTCTTTCTGCAGTGCTGACTGCAGGCACCTGGTGGGGCTGTCCTTGGGAAGGGCAGCAGAGCTGAGCCAGCCCCTGGCAGAGGCGGGGAGACAAGCTGTTCTGCAGAGCTTTGCCAGAAACTCTCGCGAGCATCCCTTGTGCAGCCCATGAGAAGCATCTCTGTGTGACAAGGGAAGGTGCCTATTGGGCGAATGTATGAGGGCCTGTAGGGCTCCCATCAGAGTCCTTTGACCTACCCATCCTCCAGCTGCCACGCCAGGGACTAGGGGGTCTCACGTAGGTCCCCTGACACATCCCGTAGCCCCACTGAAGGTCTCATGCCTCAGACTGCTTGCAGGGCATGTTTCCTCCTGCTGGCAAGGGCTGAATTCCAATTAAATGACCCTGGGCCATCTGGAGTTAAGCAAACCTTTTTCTATGGGTCACACTGCTTTGCAGTCTGTCGTGGTTTGGCCTCAACCAGCAACAAAGGACCAGGTGGCCGCTTGCTCAACCCCCCACAGCTGTGGAGGAGAATCGGAAGAGAAAGGCAAAACTCGTGGGTTGAGATAAAGGCAGTTTAACAGAACAGCAAAGGAAAAACCACAGTAACACTGATGGCGGAATGCACACACACGGTTACTGCACCAGTGCTCACCGACTGGACCCTGGGCAGCCCCAGTCCGCTCCCAAGCTGGGACTTCCTCCACCTCCCCTGGCCAGCTCCCCCTGCCAGGTATAGAATACCTGTGTCCCGTGCCAGAAAATTAACCCTAACCCCGCCGGAACCAGGACAGTGTCCATGAATGTAATTCATCTCCTGCATGGGAGCTGAGGACATGAGCTGGCCTAGTTTGGAAACTGGCCTCTCTCTCTCCAGGGAACTCCAGTTCCCTGCTGATTCCTTTGGCTTCTCCAGCCTGATGATTTCCACCGTCATCTTTTACCTATCCTACATTGTGTCTCACAGCTCTTACTACAGTGACACAGCACTAAAAATCCCACCAAAATTCAGATCGCTGGCAAAGAAGGATGGAGGAAAAGAAAAGTTCTGTTTTGAAAGAAATCCCTTTTTGACCTCTTTTTGCTACCAGTGGATGAGAAAACTAGGGCAAATATTTCAGGTCAGCCACAATGCTTGGTTTCAACTCCGAGCTTGTAATTTCGTGGCTGTTCTGGAATGTCTTACAGTGAAAGAAGATTTTTAAAATAAAACTGCCTTCCAACTCCCCTGGAAATGATTTTGGGTTTATTTAGATGCCATCAGACCTAGAATGTTTTTGGATGCCTTGATTAATTTTCCTCTAAAAAATACAACAAAAGAAGAAAAAAGTGACTGCGTCACCAAAGCCTTTGGTGTCACTAAAAACGTATCTTCCTCAACACGCACAGCAAGGACAGACAAGCACAGAACAATTCCCACAGCACAGACAAACTTTCAATGTCCATATGTCCTGCATGAGCTGGGTACATCTGCCCTGAAGCAGCTGCACCTACTTGCTTCACAGAAAAAACTATTTCCATAAGACAGCGCATGGCCATCCAGGCGTTGGGAAAGACAAAGCTGTGTGACCAGTGTGGGGTGGTGTGAGGAGGAATCAGGGGGAGAGGTTTTTAATGTCTTCTGTACGGTGTGACTGCAAGGCGCTTGGGATGAGCTAGAAACCCAAGATCTCTCCATAGTAAGAACAGAAAAGGGAAAAGAAAAAGGAAAGGACTGTGAAAGCAAGAAGACAGCCAAGTCACACCTGCTCTTCCAAAACAATATCCATTTACATGGGCTAAAAGATGGGACCTGTCTTTTCTGATGTGGCAGTCAGTGCAACTGTCAAGGAACTGGATACTTCCAGTATGGATTGTTGCTAGTTACAGCACTATATGGAAATGCAATTAGTACAGCTAGAGCTAATTATTTCCGGATGTGCTGTTTCAGCATCCTTTGGCCTTGCAGGGCACTTTGCAAAGAGGAAAGCATGCTCTTAAAACACACTGGCTACCAGTTTGTTTTCAAGTGTGACTCAAAACACAAGTTTTAGCTGATAAATCAGATTTGGTTTGAAGCTCTTGCTCCTGACAGACTTTTTCCTAACAGCCCTCTGGCCAGGGGGCAGTGCTGGCAAGGGAATTCGTCTCTCGCCTCACTCTGCGTGCCATGTCCAGACACGTGTGAGGGCCTGTCTCTTCACATGGAGCTGGCATCACAATCTGGAGATTCTTTTACTGAATAGACATAGTCTGGCAGCTTTCTGCACTCATTGCACCAGTTTTGCAGACCAATTCATTACCAAGCGTGTGCTAGAGGATTGTTTATCATGGTTTCATTGAGTAATTTAAATGAAAAAAAAAAGAAGTTATTTTGCATCTGAATAACTTCATCAGTAATTTCATCCCACTGCCATTCCCCAGCTGTGCCCACCAAGGGCATGGGGACTGTCTCAGGGCCAGCACCCCAAAGGCCTTCCTTCAGAAGAGGAGCAGACCTTCCTTTAGAAGAGCAGATAAGCTGCTGAAGGGTCGAGAGCGCAAGTCTTATGAGGAGCGGCTGAGGGACCTGGGGTTGTTTAGCCTGGAGAAAAGGAGGTTCAGGTGAGACCTTATCACTCTCCGTAACTACCTGAAAGGAGGTTGTATTGCTGGGGGTGTCGGTCTCTTCTCCCAAGTTATGAGTGATAGGACAAGAGGAAACAGCTTCAAGTTGCGCTAGGGGAGGTTTATGTAGGATATTAGGAAATCTTTCTTCACTGAAAGGATTGACAAGTATTGGAACAGGCTGCCCAGGGAACTGGTGGAGTCACCATCCCTGGAGGTGTGGATGTGGTGCTTAGGGACACGATTTAGTGGTGGACTTGGCAGTGCCAGGTTAACAGCTGGACTCAATGATCTTAAAGGCCTTTTCCAACCTAAATGATTATGTGATTTCGTGGTTCTATGAAGGATGCTGGAGAGAAGGGTGGTGGGCAGGGCTGCAGGGCCCCATCAGCCCTGTGTCACAGTGCCACCAGCTGGCAACACAGCAGTCACAATGCCCCATGGCAGGATAAAGGGGGCATTCTTCCGTGTCCTACAGCCAGCCTGCCCGGCAGGCAGCCCAAAAACACCTGAGAGGAAGTCCTTGAGGAGCCGGTGGAATTACTTGGAGGGAGAAAGAGCTTGATTTCCCCCAACTTGCAGCCCTACTCTCTGTGGTGGGATACAAGCCACAGGCTCATCTCTCTTACCTGCTTCCTGAGTCTTACTGATCAAAGAGGAAGTATGGGAGCATTCAAATGCAAGTGTTCTTTGCCAGTGTGCACAGAAGTGGGATCGCATTTCTAGTTCATGAGACATGTGAGAAAAGAGCTTCATCTTCATGGTAGGAATAAAGGATGGGAGTGGAGCTTTGCTGCAAAAACTGGTTCTGCAGGAAAAAAATACCTCTGTGAGCTCCTGAGCTCCTCTAGCTTTAAGATCTTTAAGCCCACAGCCAGGAGGGAGTGTGCCATGGTGTCAACTGTCTTTTTACACCTTGCTTTCTCATCAACAGCACTACTTGCTTTGCTCCCACATGGAACTATGTAGCGGACTGGCAGGTACCCAGCACAGGTTATTGGAGGCCAGGGCTTGCAGTAAACCAGGATCTCATGGGACGTTTGCAGTATGCATCTGTAGTAGTTACGAATCTGACTTAACTCCTATTTACTTCAGACACAATCAGGAGCAACTGACACTGTTTCCATCAGAATTGGGCAGTCTGGAACAGGTGTTGAGCCATACAGGGCCTGATTCCTTCCAAATACGTCTTTAGGAAATGCTGCAATTCACAGGTGCAGGATATATTCAACACAGGAGATTCAGGACGTTTGCAGGAGGCACTGCAGCATGTTACTCCTCAGGGAAGAGCACCTCAGGTCTGGCCTCAGAACTGAAAGCAATGTTACTGTGGCAATTAAAGGACTGCAGAAAGGCAGGTCCTATGCACAAAAGGTGCATAGGATAAGCAAAAAAATACGTATCAGAAGTATTATGGACAACGTAAAGAAACTTCTAAGGATTAAGAAATATGTAATATACCAGTGCTATTGTCTCATCATCAGGTAGGTATTGTGGACTTCTCAAGAACAAGTAGAAACTTCGATTTTTCCTTTAAATTTATTTTCAGCTTTTGGGTAAAAGCAAACAGATGATTTATTCCTGTTAAAGAATGATGAATAAGTATGTTCTGACTAAACTGCCACTCAGAATAGGGTGACAAATAAAGACAGAGATTTTTAAATCAGCAGTTCCAGAAGGGCTTCATCCAACAGCTGGTCAAGAAGCTCCCTGAGCTGGCAGAAAACTAGCACTGCATCAATAGTCAGTAAGTTTGAATAAGATAACATAAAAAATGATTAGTCCATCAGCTGTGACATTGATCCCGGACAAAGTGATAGAATGGCTGCTTGTGGAGTGACTTCTTGATGAGATTGCAAGTTTGGTTGATAAAGGCAATATTTTTGATGTGGCAGTCTTCTTTCTGTAAGGCATTTGACTTATTGTTGCATGGCATCGTCATTGATTATCCAAAGTGATACAAAATCAACATGGCACTAATGTAATTAAGGATGATTAAGTGACAAGTCCCAATAGTAATTATTAATAAGAAATCATTACTGAGTGATTGTGTTTCTCATGACACCCTGCAGAGGTCAGTTCTTCAGCCTATGCTGCTTAATGATCTTATCAGTGTTCAGAAAGAAAGTCTAATATAAGTGATGAAGTTTGCAGTTAAGCTAAAAATTAACTGTTTAATTTGAGGGGTTTTGGTTATGAAGAGATCATGTATTCACAACAATTCTCTATATATGCATGTGCTGTGGAATGCAGCATATCAACAGCTAAAATCAGGTAGGGCAGTGGGTTGTTCTCTGCAGATCTGTAAAGGATGGTTTAAAATTAGATTTTTGGTGTGGATGAGATGGAACTGTGTGCATTGTTCTTGAAGCTTTGAAGCTTATTTCAATTCTTTTTCCATCTCTAAGCACTGTAAATCTAGCTACAGAGAACAGTGAGTTGTCTTCTGCTGGGTTAATGATCTGGAATGGCTCACTGCAGGCTGGTGAGTGCTGGAGCCAGCAGGAAGGAGACAGTTTGAAAGCATGGCAGAGAAAAGGGGTGCTGGGAAGGGCAGGACTGTGGTGACCAAAATCCACAGCAGCTCCTGTGAAACTGTCTCTTCCCAGAAGGTTCCTCCAAACCATATCCACAATATGAAACATATAACTTCATAACTCTAATTTATTTACTTGTGGGAATAAAGGCATGCAATAGATGCATGCAGTACTAACCTGGCTTTCACTTGAAAGCAAAGTCGAGATCATGCATTCAATCTGGAATGTGAGTGGAATAATGCATTATGGCAGTGTCCTCCAACCTAGTCTTTTATGGGATGCTAGCAAAGTTTCAAAAGGTGTCTTCAATGCCTAGAAATCTCTGCTTGCAGAATCACTGCAGTTGTTCGCCATTTGCAGCTGCGTAACTCTCCTAGCTGGCATTAGCGGAGGGCAGAGACCTGTCCCATGGACCACAGGTGCACAGGGCCAGAGCATGTTTATACAAGATCTCTCAGGGGACCTGATTTTGCCTTTGTACAGGGCTACAGCTGAGCATATGGTCTGAGAAAATTAAGCTAAAGCACCTTGATTATGATCTCATTTAGAAGCTAATCTTACATGATTTTTAGATGACTCTATTTTCATACCAGTTCAACTATGTTGGCTTCACTGAAGCTATTGCCTGAGAAAACAAACTGTGAAAGCTGTTTCTGTTTCTCACTGATAAGGCAATATGACCTATTAGATAGAGCTACATGGCATGCTTTTTTTTGCATTTTTAGAGACACCTGATTTTCTTGTGGTACCTGCTTGTATGCTGTCTCTTGCTGTCCCTCATTTGCACCAGTCTTACTTTTTTTTATACAAAAGACTGATGAAAAGACCAGCTTAAAATAACACTTCTGCTTTCGAAGACTGTTTATTTTAATGGAGATCATTGCAATGACAAAGTGCTCCATAAAAGTGCTCCAGCAAAGTACTGCCAGGTAGCCTGGGAGGAATACAGAGAAACTGTCTGAGCAGCCAGCCATCAGGTTAGGAAAACTAAAGCCCAGATAGAGTTAAATCTGGCCGGGGACATCAAGGGCAACAAGAAAAGCTTCTACAAGTATGTCAGTCATAAAAGGAAGACTAGGGAAAATGTGGGCCCTTTCCGAAAGGAGACGGGAGACCTGGTTACCTGGGATGTGGAGAAGGTTGAAGTACCCAGATGGAGCTCCCACAGAGACATGCAGCCGTCCAGGTCACAGGCTGCAGGGAGTGACAAAGCTTTTCACTGGCAACAGGAGGCAGCTATGAGAACTGCTGCATATGTTGCAAACAGGTAAATGGTCCACTCAGCTTGATGGCAGAGCTGAGAGAGGAAGTTGAAAGGTTAAGAAGCATTAGGGAGGCTGAAGAAGAAATAGACTGGTGGAGCCAGGCTCTGCCCTCCTTGATACAGAAACAGGAGCACCTAGTAGAAAGCAACCGGGACCAAGGGGCCCCTGTACCCTGCTCCTGTCAGGCAGAAGGCAGAAGCCTAAATGAAGGGAGTGAAGGGAGGCAAGTTCACGGTTGGGGCAGTGGGCGAACCCTCCCCTTGCCCCCCCTGCCCCCCCCAGTACCTCTGAACAACAGCTATGAGGTACTGGACAAGGAAGGACAGTCAAATGAGGATGTGGATGATGGTCAATCCACACTAGAGACATCCCCACAGTCAGAAAGGCGTACCACCCGTATCATCACCACACCCACAAGGAAGAAAAGAAGGGTTGTAGTCATTCATTACTCCATCCTGAGGGGAACTGAGGGTCCGATATGCCAGGTAGACTTTCCTCACAGGGAAGTCTGCTGTCTTCCTGGACCCTGGGTTAAGGACATAACTAGGAAACTCCCTAGTTTGATACAGTCCTCGGACTATTACCCTTTACTGATTTTCCATGTAGGTGGAGATGAAGCTGTGACTTGCAGACCAAGAACAATCAAAGGGGACTTCAGGGCCCTGGGAAGGTTGGTAAAGGAGTCTGGGGCACAAGTTATTTTCTCCTCACTCCTTCCAGTTGCAGGCAGTGACACTGGAAGAACAGATGCATCCAGTCCATTAATACATGGCTCCGTGGCTGGTGTCCTTGCCACAATTTCGTGTTTTTTGACAACAGGATGGCCTACACGGCACTGGGCTTATTGTCATCAAATGGGAAACACCTTTCTCAAAGGGGGAACAGGGTCTTTGCCCAAGAGATTGCAGGGCTGATCAACAGGGCTTTAAACTAGATGTGAAGAGGGAGGGGGATGATAATATTAGGCTTGTCTGTGACAAGCGGGGGGACACCATATCAGGGTTAGAGGGACGGGGTGCTAGGGAGGGCCTTTGACTTGTTGCCCCAAGGCATGCTGGGGATGCTACATTACAGCCAAAGTCTTACGGAAATGAGCCAGGGGCTCCTGAGGTAGTCTGAGTCAACAGGGAAACACCCAAGAAACACCCCAAGGGGTGCTCCTCTAAGAAGGCGTCACAGCCAACAGCCCGGCTGAAGTGCCTCTACACAAATGCATGCAGCATGGGCAACAAACAGGAGGAGCTGGAAGCTACTGTCCTGCTGGAAAGCTACAACATAGTGGCCATTACTGAAACCTGGTGGGACATATCCTACGACTGGAACGTGGCTATCGATGGCTACAGGCTGTTCAGAAGGGATAGGCGAGGAAGGAGGGGTGGAGGTGTTGCCCTCTATGTTAAGGAACGGATGGAGTGTGAACAGATGTCCCTAAAGAACAGCCAAGAGGAAGTTGAAAGCTTATGGGTAGGAATTAGAGACCAAGGCAACACGGGGAACCTTGTGGTTGGTGTCTACTACAGGCCGCCTGATCAAGGGGAACCTACTGATGAAACCTTCTTCCTCCAGCTACAGGAGGCACCGTGCTCGAAGGCTCTCGTCCTGCTGGGGGACTTCAACCACCCCGACATCTGCTGGAAAAGTAACACAGTGAGCTGTAGATGATCCAGAAGGTTCCTGGAGTGCCTCAATGATAACTTCCGAAGACAGGAAATAGACAGCCCTGCCCGAGGGGATGCCATACTGGGCCTCATAGGCACCCTGCTTACTTTTTGTTTGAAATGTAGACAGAGTCAGATGATGTGTTCAGTGATGCTTTGCATTGCTTTCTTAGGAGTCTGACATACACAGAAAAAAACCCACATGACAAGGGTAAAAAGGTTGGAGAGAAAATTTCTACACCTAATATGGCTTCCCACATAATTTTTGTTTCATTGTTATAAATATGTATTTCATATGGGAGTGTGAGGAGAGGTATGAGAAAGAAGCATTCCCTTGGCAGGTTCACGGCAGTTCATTTAAGGGAATAAATATAGTACTAGGAAGGAAGTAACATTGATTTTTTAGTGTACGTCATGTCTAGTATAGATTTTAGGAATCAGGGCTCTCAAAGATGCACTAGGGAGTATTATGGGAAGTTATGAAATGAAGGGAGAAACTGAAAGCAGACATTAAAATCTATTAGATTTTGATCAGTTTTTTCGTATTCACCTCAGGTTCTCTAAATGAAGGTGAATCAAAGAAAAATAAGATAAATATCATAAACTTCAAAGTTCTGGTTTCAGTCCCAGACATAAATTCCGGTTGCTTCATTTGTTGCCAAGTTCAAGATTTCAAAACTGCCAGTCAGACCCCCAATGTAACAAGTTGCCTGAAAATTCTGTGATGCCAGAGCATAGCAGAGGTCACCTTATATGTTTTTTCAAACCTTTGGCACACATTTTTCAACCTTTCTGTGCACTTATGTATGCCAGAACTTTCCTAAAATAGTCAAAAGAGCCTTGAAAACTGAAATTGTAAGCTCTTACATATTTGGTCTACATGAAGAAAACATTGTGAGAATCCATTACTATCTGAAGTCTTCAAAGTTGGTAGTTAGTAAGGATTGAGTTTTCAGGTATTTAAGTTGTCTGTTTCCACCTTTTTCTTCACTTTTTTAGTTTTATTTACTTCTTACAGATAATTTTCAGGAGTCTTTCTCAGTCTTGAGTTCGTGCCCAGAACATTCCAAGATGTGCTGAAGGCTCCTTATGAAACCAGGGAACAGATTTTCAGAAGAGATCCTAGATGTGGTCCTAAAATTGATGAAAGAATATAAAGTTAGCTGTTGCAATTCTATTCTTTAACACTAAATCCATATACAGTCCTGGGCTTCATCAGTTTCTGTTGTCAGTCTGGCCCGTTAGCAAGGCTCTTCAGGACACCGTGTTGTCATGATTGCATTGGATTGCACTTTTCTTCATAGCATTCAGTGTGTGTAATTTAGCCCTGGTGAAATATAAGCAGTGCTAAGATTGTCATAATTCGTTACAGGTCATATATACTATGAACATTTTACTCCTTCTTTCATGATATGAAAAGTGTAATTGTTTAATATAGTTATTGTGTTAATCTAAAATATTCCTCCTTAAATAAAAATAACCAACCAGCTTTGTTTAAACAAAGTGCATGCCCTTTCACTGCAAATCTGAGAAAATGGTTTTTTATTGGGTATTTATAGTTCTCTCAGGCTTCTGTTAAACCTCTATGGAAGAGCTGGAGAAACAGAACGTAATGATTAAGATGAGCACAGAGCTTTTAATATTTTTTAATATCTCCTCAGTGTCAATGAATAGTAAATAATTAGTATTGCATGTCCTTTTAGAAGGCCATTAATTGTTTTAATACAAGTGGTTTTAATTTCATTTTATGTTCATTTAAAATGAGTTAAAAAACTGTGAATAGGTGGTAAATTGTCAGGTACAAACTGCATGTTAGCAGCAAAGTGATGATAAGGAATATTTACTTCTTTAGTGGTTAAATGGAGAAAATGAGCTATAAAAAAGCACAACAAGGTTTGAGAGCAAACAGCATCTCTAAATCCATGAAATACTGTGGGACTGCTGCCATCTTCTGGGACGTGAAACAAAGACATGTCAATACTAAATGAAATACTACTTGCAAGAGCAGAAGAGGTTTAGCTTTTTAGATATAGAATAACCAGAAATTCATGAAGGCTGGCTCAGTTGCCCACGGTTTCCTGTACATACCATAATCCAGCTCCTCACCCTTTTCATATTTGACTTCTAAAAACTAAGTTAACATAATTTTATAAGTGCAGCAAAATTGTACTCCTATAATTTAAGCTGTGAGGAAGATGCTTATAAGCACTTGTTGCATTCTACTTCTGAGATATTTGTCAGAGTAAGTGACTGGAATAGTGAAATGTTTTCATTTATATCATGCTGATTGAAGTGGCTTGTCATGATTCCAACCTGGAAGTGTTCAAGGCCAGGTTGGATAACGTTTTGAGCAATCTGGTCTAGTGGAGGGGTGTCCTTGGCCATGGCAAGGGGGCTGGAACTAGATGAGCTTTAATGTCCCTTCCAACCTAAACCATTCTATGATGCTATGATTTGTGATTAGGTCTTATTGAAGCACTGTGATAATACAAACATGCAATTCTGTAGATGTATGTGTGTGTGACTTACTGTAAAAGGAATAAGCTTTCAAGTGATCTAAGTAACCTAGGCCTTGTTAGACTTTTAATATACTTTGAGAATAATCATAGAATGGTTAAA
The DNA here is from genome assembly GCA_008921705.1 of Burhinus oedicnemus. Lineage (NCBI taxonomy): Eukaryota > Metazoa > Chordata > Aves > Charadriiformes > Burhinidae > Burhinus > Burhinus oedicnemus. The sequence goes on along the minus strand of VFFE01007239.1, from coordinate 1,436,274 downwards.
GAATAGATGAAATTGTATAAGGTTGATTAATAGAATGCAGGTGCTTAAAACAATGTTTTGAGACTTATGTAAGCGCTGTTCATTTATCCTCTGTACACTCCCAACCAAGGCTGGCCTAAAACCCAGTCAAGCTGAATCAACAGAATAGTGAATGTAGAATGTGATTAACCCACAGTAAGCAACTTATAAAAGGTTAGATAGATATTAAGAAGAGGCATAGAGTAAGCATAAGTTAATGTAACATCTTGAGTTTTCTGAGAAGTCTATAGGAGGACTTTGATGGAGATTGTTTATACATGAGCTACAACTTAGAAGAGGAACTGAAACGGAATGATGAGAACCAGCTGGGACTTGGGAAAATTAATGAACTTTTGGAACTACTGAAGAATGAAGAACTGGGAGACTTTAAAGAAACATTAAGAACTTTTCAAGTAGCAATATCTATTATGTAATGTTGTGTGTAATCATATATATAGGAGATGTATTTTGTTAGTCACTTGCCACTCACTGAGGTGATGGCCCAACTCTGAGTTGTAAATAAAGCAAACCTAGAGGTACCCACAGTCTGGTGAAAATCTTTAACACTTATTTTGTAGTAACTTTATTGCATATTTCAGGCATTTTCTTCTTTGTGAAGGGCTTCATGCATTGAGACAGGTTGATTCATTTATTCATTTTTTTAAAGCTTACTATGTGTTCCACGTACCTGTTTATTCTGTAAATAGTGAAGGGAAAAGTATGTCATATGAATTCGATACCCAGCATGTAAGCTATGACTGGTTTTGTCATGACTGACAACAAAGAATTATTTGCTGTCTCCTCAGGTTATCATAATTCATTATCAGGAGGCAAGTAAAAAGGAGTTGCCTAGCACCAGGCTTCTCAGGGACAGGTTATATTTTAGGACCACAGAAAATAAACACAGTTAGAACTCTTAATTCTTCCTGAGTGTTATAACAGCCCCTGCCCAACCTTAAGGTCTTGCACGAACACTTACTAGAATAGGCTGTTTAATGCATATACCTGGTATTGAAGGAATACAGTGCATCTGCCTGCTCTCTTAAATATTAGCCTGTGGCATAGGCAAAACTGGGATGTTTTCATCAGTTTTACTGGTTTCTCCCTGTTCTCTCTCCACTTCAGTCTGGATGTCTCCCAGCTAGAAATTTTCATTGCCTCCAGAGCTTCTTTTATGGGACAATACAAGCAAACAAATACAAAAAATTACCTGTTAAAAATCTGCCCATTGGGTGTATGTGGTAAGAGAAAAACTGCAGCTGTCTAGCCATGGCACAGCAAAATATATGAGATCTCAGGTGACCTTTGGGACAGAGCTACCAAATGCATGTCATGCAAGTTGTATAATGCTTGGCACCCTGCCTTGGGTTTATCTTTACTGTTAATACCAGTCATCAATCCTGTTGCTCCTGAGGCTGACTGTTCCTATAAGAAATTACTTTACTTCCACCCACTCGCTGCCTCTCACTTGTAAAAGATGATTTTATACTCTTGGTGCAGCTAAGAACCTGTTGGGTCAGCTGAAATAACTCCAGGTCTTGAAGAAGTCCCCCATACTCAGGTGAGACAGCAGGGGAAAACTGTTACAGAGTCTGAAGGTAATCTGGGGGTGATTTTGTGACAACTGGTCAGTGAAACACCCCATTCTGTAATAACAATAGAAAAACCCCAAACCTGGGACAAGGTCTGTGCAACATTTAACTGTTAGCAAGATCCCATTCTGTTAAACGTCCTTGTACATTTCTTTATCATACCAGCTAAAATGAACTACAACCTGGCAGTCCTGAGTGAGGTAGTTTATTAGTTATGTGACGCAATTTCTATAGTGTAGAACTGTTATTTGTGGTATCCCAGAGCTATGTCATACTTGGATGAAAATAACATAAATTTTTATTACTATGAAAATCCACAGAAAACAAAATCCGTCTTCTGTGCTTGTCCTTTTGGCACACTATTTAATACAAAATTTTGTTAGTATTTATAATTCTGCATTTACACTTCTTGCTCTGTTTCTAACTATATTGGACTGGGTTGGTTTAACACGAGAACTTTGACAAAAAGAAAAAGGACCCATTCGTTTTTACGTTAAGCACTAATTTTGCTGTAGTGAACAGTATTTTGCAGAACATTGTTTCCATAACCCTACGGAGACAATCTGTCATCTGTCAGTAAGTGTTATCCAAGTTATGCTGTATCCCTAGGAAACATGTAAGTGTAGTGTTGTAAATTATTTATTGACTTGTTACCTTTATATCTTGTGCAAAACTGTTCTGTACATGCTCATGTTAATGTTTTTAACAGTTATTACTATGTTGGCACCATTGTTATTTACAGGGAGGAGGGGAGTTTATTGCTTCAGTCTGCCCCAGCGTGTTCTCTTCTCTTTATAGTAAAGCAACGTTATTTCTCACTGTGCTTCTGTTTCCAAGTGGAAGATGTAGAGTCAATAAGATCGTTTAGAGATGACCTTTGAGCTGTTCATTGGAGTATAGTGCATAACACAAGTATGCATAAATATATGCCTATTCCTAGGAAGCTCTCTACTTTCTAAGAATACCGAGTTACACATTTAGTGTACTAGTAGAGAAATGTTTATGGTCTTTCTTTCTTTTATTCAGTTTTGTATAACTGGAAAAGAATACTTGAACTGGAAAGCTAATTCATTAAAATTCACTAAAGAGATTGCAGTAGCTCAGAAGCAGCAAATCCTCTGGAGTGCCACCCCTTACTTGTTTGCTGCCCCACAGAAGCAGTTGTACTTGATAGGAAAAGTCTGTCTCATGGAGCCTGAGCTGCGTTTACAGGATGTGTGGCCTCAGTCCTGACTGCCCACCAGGGAGCCTCATTGTTGCTAGAGGATATGATGCAGCCAAGATGGGTTGTGTTCAGGGAACGTTGCAAGGTATCCTCTTGGTTTACTTGCTTGAATGGAAAAAAAAAAAAATCAAAGAAAAAGGGGGGAAAATGGTTTGGCTTTTTTTCAGATTTGCATACCCGATGAGTTCCAAACAAGGTATTTGTTCTGAACAAGGTATTTTGAAATAAGCAAAATACTCCATTTAGGGAATGTGGTATGCTTTAAGTAAAGTTCTTTTTTGCTTTTAACAAATTCAACATAAACTTTTATTTGACTTTAATGTAGACATTTTTGAAAAAAGTGAAGGAAATTCAGACATCTATTTTGATATTTCTAAAAAAGTGTTTAATGAGACATATTTATAAGTCATTCTAAATATAATCCAAGAATAAATGTATTGTACTTTAGGTTATGCGATAAAAGCTCCTGTGCACACCCACAAAGCAGCAGAGGGAGACAATAATGGGTGGGGGGAGCCCAGATGATACACTACGAGGTTGCTCCCAGGTCCATCACGGGAACCATCAGTCCATCAAAGGCCCATCTCCACAAGCCCAGAGGAGCACAGGGATACACAAAGACAGACAGGAACCCAAACTGCAGATTCAAAGGAGGGGACACCCTGCCTGGTCCATCCCAGGGCTGTCCAAAGAGAACTTCAGCCCCAGTGTCCCAGGTGTGACACCCATGACAATGAGTCAACCCTGGAGCACCTTTTGGACTAAGGAGGTTGCTGCCTAGGGAAATGGGACACATTATGGGATGCAAGGCAAAAATATTTGGGGGTTGCACAGGACTTATTATGGGATGCTGCAGGGAGAAGCCAAAGGTGAGGAAAGGGAGGGATTTAGATGATTTGGGGAGGAACAAGTGTGGGGAAAACAGAGGGATAAGGCAATAAAAGGGCTGGTTGCATGTATGCTTGTCTGGCCATGCCCTGCACCTGATGAGTATGGTCTGTTCTGTCTTCTTATTAAAACCCTAACACTTTTCCTGGATGATGGACTCTCCATTCAGTATTGTGGGGCTGGGGAGTCTGCGTGGCAATGCCTGGAATCAAACCACAGATAAGAGTTGCCCTTGGAAAGACCAGAGTGAGTGAAATCAAATGCCAGCCCCTGGAGCAGGATGACAGGACACGGAGTGTGTGTTCCCCTGGTGCCAGCAGCTGGAGGGAGCACAGATGTGGAAGTGACTCTGTGAGCGCTAGCACAGATCAGACGTGACCAGCCAGGAAGTAGGTGAAATGGCCTGGGAGCTGTGGGTGTCTCTAAAGGTGAGACCACAGTGGAGTGGACTACTAGGCACCAGGAGAGTCCCAGCCAGCAACTGGAGAGACCATAGGGTCTTTGAGTCTCTAGGGATGAGACCCTAATTCATGTGTGTCACTACTGTAGGACCAGGGCCGTCCTGGGCAGCTCTGGGTGCCTGCACATGCAAATGTGTGCCTGCTGGTGAAATGGTCTGTACCAGAAACCGGAGCGGGGCTGTGGCCTTGGGGTCTCCTATGTACAGGTGCCAGCAAGGGGGGATACTGGGATCCGGGGGCCAGCTACCAGGCAGACTGAGCATCTGAGCCCAGCTGCTGGGGAGAACCACCTTGCAGGCATCAGTGTACCACCAGTGGACCTCCATCCTTTTCAGTACAAACTGCCAGCTTCTGCTCATCACTTGGTGCTTCTTCTTCACTGCTTTTTTGCACTTGTTATGCTAAAAAGCAGTGATCTGTTTAGAGTGTTGATGGATTAGCAGATCAGTTAAAAAAATTAAGGTTATGCAGTTTCGCAATCTCGGAAGAAATCGAAGCCTTGCTGGTCTTCCCCCACTAGAGGTCTCTACAGATAACACTGAGACACGTCTGAAAATAACTTTGCCACTGACAGCGGCTGCTGTTGTTTCTGTTTGCATGCACACAACTGCATGCAAGACAATTGCTGTACTACCGCTTTATAATCGTAATGTAAGTAGATCACATTTCCCTAATATTGATAGGTAGTATTTTTTAAACATGACTGATTGCTTTTTGTGAAGTATATTTGCTTTTGTGATATATATTTGCTTTTGTGATATATATTCCGACCAGGTGAGAATCTCAGCTGGTATCTTCAGTTAAAAGGACTAATTCCAGTTACATGAGTATGTGAAAACCAGAAAGACCAAACAACAGCCACTCTTAAAAATGAATAGTGAGACATCTTTGGTTTCCTAAGGACGTTCACTCTAAGAACAAATCATTTACCCTTAATAGATCCTGATTTCACTACTTCTTAATTCTGCTAATTTTAGCAGAGTTACTGGTGACTTGAACTGGATTTAATGGGGGGGTCTTCCCTTTCTCAGGCCTGCGTAACTGCATTTGTTTGTGTGATGTCTCCAATATCGCTAGCCATGTGTGACAAATACCTGACATTATACACATTCTAACTTAATTCACACTTATTTAGATAATTAAGCCTATTTTGCTTAAAAGAGCATTGTAAGGTGGAGTGCGGGCACAAACAGCAATGGACTCCTGCATACGTTAGGAAGATAGAATAATTTTTCTCTGCAGAACTGAAATTTAGATTTCCTCTTTATGACTGCATGCAAAAAATCTGTTTCTGTTTTAATTTCCAGAACTTAACATGTTACCAGTTTTTCTAGACTTTCAAATTCAGGATTGCTAAGTAAGCAGCAGAAATGAGTATAAATGGGACAGAGCAATGATCTAAGCATATAACGGAAAAGTACTAGAGCAAAATTTCCGAGGGATAAGTAATTTGCAAAAACCTTTTGGCTATGTTTAAACTGGAAGGCTGCTGCACTGACTTTGCACGCAACTAACAGCTGGGTGCCTTTGAACAAACCCCTGCCGTGCCTGTTCTGCCTTGGTTTCCACTGGAAGAAAGGTTGGATGTGTAGGCTGAGGACAGATGGACCTTGGAAGCCCTGAGGGAGGCCATGGAGCACATCCAGTGATCAGGTTTGGTGCAGCTTTGACACTTCTGAGGCAACTGCAGAGAAGACAAGAAAAAAAATATCCTTTCTAATACAGCATCAATCTAATTAATGTTGCGGAGGATTTGGGTAGTGAGTAAAGAGGTTAGATACAGGGACACAACCTCCTGTGGAGTCTGTGATTGCAGAACAGCTCAGAAAGAAAAAAGTCCTCACTTTCAGATACTTTCAGCAAACCTCGAGAGCTGGTACTTTGTGAGCAGGGTCTGTTAGAGGAGGGGACGTGACCGGCATACGGTGATATGAGACCTGGGGCTGCAGGGTTTCTGAGCACATACTGGTAATGGGCTATGTTTGTCTACCCTGGTGAAGAATAAAGAAAAGATCTTTTCCAGATGGTCAGACTTCTCTGCTGCCTCTGGTTCAGAGCTTGCAGTTTCAGGTTTCTTATTAGTAGGATATTTTGAATTACTATGAAGCATTTTTTCTACTATGACATTAGATGTGTTCAAGTTGCTCAATGACTTCCAGCATCCCTTTTTTTGTACAGTTTTGTACAGAAGAAATCCATCGTGTTTTACTTGCCAACAAGGACCATAGAAGTGTATGACATGCTTCATTTCTGTAGTTGCAGAAGTCTTGCTATGACTAAATGTCTAAATACTACTTCTGCATTCTGGAAAGTTTAGGTGTAATTTGTTCTTGATAGGGTTGAGAAATGTAAGTTGGGTCTTGTGCCAGAGAATTGTGGGTTGCAGAGGAATTCATCCTGCCTGTAAGCTTTGTGTAAGCTCATATTGACTCTCAGGGTATCTGCTGGGTTAATAGGGTTCTATGGAATACGGAGATGTAGGCACCTGTATGATTCCAGTCACCTCCTTCATCCCCAGAATAGTCTAACTAGCAAAAGTCTAGGCTTAAGGCTGGGGATAAATTGTAATTTGCGTGAGGGCGGTTCCTTCAGTTTTGTTATAACTCCAAATTAAATTATATTTATCAGTATTTTACAGTGATTATCAAGTGAAATCGGAGCATTTCTTATTGACAGTATATTTATTTATTTATATTTTATTTATATTGTATAAAAGAATAAAAGACAGCTATTGCTGTCCTCAAAATCACATGGAGCCATGCTGAATTTAATGTAATTGCAAAGACAATTAAAAGTGCAAGTCATTTTATTATTAAATGATGATGTATTTTATACCTTGATTCAGCAAGGTATTTAAACCTAATTCTAACTAAAAGCAGTTGCCTTGTTCCATTGGATACCCACAGCTTTAAAGTTAAATGTGGTTTAGATATTATTCTGAAATACAGCCATTGAGCTGCACCTGAAAAGCATGTAGCCATTTTTTGCAAATAATAGCAAATTACTTTCAAGATATAGAAGTTACGTTACTTTGCTGTGTCAGCTAATTTTGAAATATCTTCTTTAGAAAGAATTATGCAATATCTGATACAGAGAAAGAAGCCTCCTGCAACACTATGCAGCATTTTTCCATTTTAAATATGTATATTCATATTACCTTTTATATACGTATGCACCACATCTTTCTTCTCATTAATGAAGTTTGACAATTTGTGACAGGACAGAAAGGGAATTCATTATATTTAGTAATAGAAAACCCATTTCTCATTTTTCTAGCGCCAAGCAGCTGCAATGAAATTGCCTAAACCACTATATCACAATTCCCCACCTTTGTGGTTCTTAAGGTCACCCTCAAGGGTCTTCAATTTCCTTATGTTCACAGCTTGGCACCTGGTAATTTTCAGAATCAGGAAATATAAGGAAGCTATATATTTTTATTCTAAGAAGGACTTTTTTTTTATTTGAGAAGAAATAAATCTGTCAGGTTGAAAATATTAAAAATCAGAAGCTTGACTGTAATAATCACAGCAATGTCAATGCCAATTTTGTTTAGAAAACTTGGGAATGAAAATTTTCTGCATGACAAAGAAACTTTCCCTCTCCCTGAAAGAAATTGTCGATGTGTAAGGAAAATGGAATCTTTATTTCAATAATCAATGGAGTTTAAGAAAGGCACACAGCATTACTTTTCCTTACAAAGTTGCTCAGTATTCCTGACCTTCAGTGGACTATATCAGCTAAAATGAAACAATTTTAGTCTTTCAGACTAAATTTAGAGTCATTTTCTCTCTATATAAAATGGTCATATGCTTTGTATACCAGTATTAATTATCAAGGAAATGCAACAATAAGCAATAGTATGGAATTCAATTAATTTCCTTAAGGATGTCTTCAGACCATCCCCAGGCTGCATTCCAGTAGTATAAATTGAGGAAAACACTTGCTTTGGGCTTTGCAATGGGATAAAAGGAGGGTTTCCTTTTTATCTGACTATTTCTACTGAAGAAATATTTCCTAATTCTTTCACTGTATGACTTGGAATAAAATACAACAAATATTTCTCTTCCTGTTAAAATTTTGCTATTAGCAGAAATGGAAGATATTTTGAATATGAAGACAGTAATTAAAAGCAGTAAAAATTTGATAAATAACGTGCTGAAAAGCAAACTACTTTGTATTTATTCATTGTATTGCTCAAAACCTCCAAAGTTTTCACATTTCCATATCTTCTCATTGAAAAGCTAATTTGGTTTTTTTTGGTAAATATATGCAATACAAATTGATTCACAAATTCAGTCATTACTACTACCATATTGTCATAACAGCATCAGTTTTGTGCTCTTCTGTGTCCTACCTTGTGCAATCTAACCAGCTCAGCCCTCTTAGGACGTGCCTTCCCACAAATCGTCTGTTCCCAGTTCTGGGGCAGCACCTTCAGAGCCTCAAAGGAAGACATATAAAGTATGTGAATAGAGGAAGCAAGGCAAAGAACTGAAATGAATAGTGTTGGGTTTTTTTCCAGTCTGATGGATAACAAAGCTTTTCACAGCTGCATCGGGCAATTTGCACAAAAAACACAGTAGTTTCGGTACTGTGGTTCCTACATGGATTTTCTAAAAGGTTTTGGAAAACTCCTGAGGAATATTCCACCAGCTTATGATTCTTATGAAGAAGACTGAAGCAGTGCCCCAACATGTCCTGCTCATCAGAATTGTCAAGTTGGCATTGAAATACTGAGAACTGTCTTCCATGTAAGTCCATAGCTATACCAATAATCAGCTAACTATCAAAATAAATACCAGGTAATTTCTTGCCTTGATATGGCTTTTTATTTCTTCTGATATTATCCATGAATATATAGGTTTATAATGTTCATACTGTATAGGACTCGACAATATAAGCTATTATTAAAAAAAGTCCATTTTGAGTTTGCATTTTGATCTAGTACAAATGGTTGGGTTTCAGTCCAGAGTCAGGGACGTGATTACTCAATATGATTTGAACAAACATTTTAATCCTTCTGGCTGTGCCCTGTGACTTTGAGATTTGCTTATATTGGTATTTGCCTTTAGCAACTGTACGTAACTGCAACCCGGGCAGTTACCAGCTTAGTGCAAACACTTTCACAAAGGACTGTATGCTATTAGCAGGGTTTTTTTGCCCCAAACTGAAGTTGTGCAGAAGTCCAGCTTACCATAGAGGGGCTGGCCAGACTCAGGTTATCTCATTATTTCCTACCCAGCCATGAGCTTCCTGAGTGAATTTGGGCAAGACCCTGAGAATGTGCCTGCCCTGCAAAACAGAGGACGAGGCAGCAATCCCCAGGCTGGAGAGATGTTTGCTAGTAGCAATATGCAGCTCAGCACAGCTACCAGTTGTTCTGGTATTTCTGCTATGGTGTTGCTTTTCCAGGAGCTGTTTCCTAAATATGGTGTTCTTCTGATTACTTTTTTCATCATAATTTCTTTCTGTAATGCTAGTAATATGAATTACAGAGGTATTCTACGGTGCATATACATACAAAAGCTGAAATCAGAAGCTATCGCGGCTGTGGGTGTTTTCTTTGTTATACACCTCACTGGAGGGAGCAACCTCGATGAACAGCTCTTGTCTCCTCCACAGTGCCAGTGCACTTTTGGCAATATCCTTCAAAGATAATCCTTCTGTATCAGGCACAGTAGTGGATTTGATGGGACATGCTATTCATACTGCTAGTACAATAGATAGTACAATGGTTTTTCAACCAGCATGTTCAAGATGCACCTATAGATTTACTGGTGCAGCTAGTTTTAGCCCATAAATTACAAAACAACACAGGAATGTGTATCAGCAAATGTATGTCTTTGTAGACTTCCTCTATGGCTATAAAAATACATCAGTCCTTATTTAACCAGCATCTTCAATAATGTATTTTTTTCTCTTGTAAATGGTTAACTGACTCTTTTCCTTAATTATTTTATTATTTTATCATAAGAACTTAATTTTATTCTGAAAAATATGAAAGGGATATTTTGATATCGCTCTGGAAATAGTATAAATACAGATGTTAATGGTTTCACATGACTTTGACTACATTGGTGATACATGGCATTTTTTTCTCCAAGAAATATTCAGTTCAAGGGTGTGTACTAACAATGACTATTATGATTGCTATTGTATTTGTCTGTCTTTATTTTTGAATTTCCAATGTTTCACTGATAAAATCTTCATTCAGCTGAGTTACAATGCGGAATAACTAGTCCGATTTTTATCAGTTTGAGATGTAATAATTCTTGCTTTCAGAAGAATTAAAAAAACCCCTTATTTAAAAAATAATTTAAAAAGAGAACTATCACTGTATTTCAGAGTTGATGCTACACTGAGCATCTGGGTTTGCTAGTAGCAACATGCAGCTCAGCACTCTCAGCAATGGGAAGCCTTTCCTGCTAAATGTGTCATGATTTTAATGGCCATTCTGCACGAATTGTGTAGGTGGTGATTAGTGCCAGTATAAACCCAGATTTGGAGATGGCATTGCTGTAGGTGAGAAGTGTGGCAATAATCACTAAATCTCTGCAACGTTTAATTTCAAAAAGGTTGATTTCAGAATTATGTGGTTAAATTGCTGCTGTTGTTTTGGATGCTGTCCTATCAAATCCCCGGGTCTACTATTTTCTAGCAGTCAGCTGCACACACGCGCACTTTTAAGACTCTTCAAATCCTCTGTAACTCAATAGCTCGCTAGCTCAGCTATGCATGGAAACAGCTAAGCATGTAAATATAAATCACATCGCTAGATGTCCTCCTCCCACAAAATTTCTTCTGCTCAGTTAACAAACTGATAATATGGTCTTAAAAAAGACCTAGAATCATGTACAGCACTAACAGATCGCCAGTGCAAACTCATGTAGTCACAAATGACCTGCTCCTGAAAAACAGCCTCAAGGTAGGTCAGAGCTCTGCAGTTAGGAAATATGTTTTATTGTGCACATATTGGGCATCTAAGGACTGCAGAAGAATTTGCTGTCACTGCAAGTGTTGCACAAGCAGGGCTAGCCTCTTGCTGGTGACTTATCAAAACCCAGAATGCCTGAATAACTAAGTCAGATTGTTTCATAAGTAATATTTGGGTTACCTCTATACACTGGCTGTATGGCGCGCTCTGTGCACAGATGCATAAACTCTCAAGGGAATTCCTTGCTTGTGTGTTGCATGGCCACTGTCCCATCTGGTTTTTTTTTTTTTTTTTTTTCCTGAGGAAATACAGGCAGCCTTAGCTGGTGTTCGGTGCTGTGTAAACATGGCTTTTGGTTTATGACAATTTTCCAAAGCATACTATACGAATACAGCCATCCTGTCACTAAAAGTGGATCAGTATCTGTAGTCAGCAAATGAGAGCAATCTGCAGGGCCTGCTGCCGGTACAGTGGCCAGGAGAGTTTCCCTAGTGCGATCCAGCCAGTCCACTTGGTGCCTGTGGTGGTGGCTCGCAGTGCCTCTGGAAACTGGAAGGGGTAGGGTGTGGGACGGGGAAGGGCAGGGTGCGTGGTGAAGGCAGTGGGGAGGAAGGGAGGCTGAATATCCCTGTTGCTTTTCCCAGGACCTACAGCGGTCCCCGACTCCCTCATCACAAGCCATAGAAATGACCCATGCATCTTGCAAACTGCTGCATTACTCAATAATGCTTTTAAATGCTAACAACATGAGAGGATACCAAAGTAGTAACTGAAGGACCTGCTGGTTGTGGAAAGGTACAGCTTGAGAAACTGAAGCGTACCATGGACCTGGAGGAAGAGAGGTATAAAAATACGAGATTTTACAGGGGTTTGTTGGGACATGATTTTCAGACCTTTATGCATAGTTTCATAAATTTTCCTAACATACATCTTCGTAGCTCGTAGCTGTCTGCAACAGGTATTATACAATATTGAGCTTTATTTTAGATTGAGACATATTCTGAAGAGATTGAACAGCTTACAGCCTATAAATGAATGAAACAAGATAAAAACATCAATTGTGATTCAGAAATTTCAGGAAAAAGTAACAACTGCTGTGGAGAAATTATAAAATTGTTAGAGAATTGCACAATCCGAAGGCAGCTTTTATTCAAGGATCTACTGACCTAAGAATAAAAGGGAATAGAGATGCTCATTAGCATCCAGGAAAATGTCCCTCGAAGCAGTGGAAAAGAAGAGGAAGAAGTCTATGTAAATTTGAGGATGAGAGATAAAATTAATTTGAAGAATCACAAAGGTTTTAGTAAAAGAATTTAGTATTTTGGTGATGGGACACTCATCTTTTGGGGCTATTAAGAGAGGATATACAAAGTCTCACCTTAAGTAAATGCTATAAAAATGAGTTTTCTTTCCCCAAATATAGTACTAGTTCTTGAACTGTTACTTACCAATATCCTATGAAATGCATGCAATGAAATATAGATCCTGAAGCATATATGAAAATCTCCTCAGTCATTTTGATGAATCTCCTATAGAACAGAGATGAGCCATGAGAAGCTCTTACAAGTTAGCTGTTCAAAAGTACAGTGTGATAAATCTGTGTAGTATCACAGGTTTTGGTTCTGAATCCCAGTTTTTAGTTTTAGTATATTCTTATTATTTCAGTCTATTCAGTCCCTTGTATCTTACCATGTCCCTCATTGGCAGACTTAGAGATTCACATACTGATGTTGTGTAAGCACTGAACATCAGTCTTTGCTTTGCAGTATTAATCATTGCCTTATTCATTAGAATTAGAGCAGGGAATAAAATCTACAACAATAAAAAAACCCAGCAGTGCTGGAATTGAACCCTGAGTGCAGTGAGGCATGAGTGTAACGTCATGCAGAATTGTGTTATCAGGTTATCACATTCCCTACCAGGTTTGAGTATTTTAGCTGCTTCTGCCTCGGTGGTAGTCTTCATCCGCTCCTGTCTTTTCAGCCTTTATGAGTAATTAATCACACAGCAGTCATGGTCCTATTGTGGTCCCTAGTATTGCTGCTTTTTCCCAAACCTGCAAGAGTCTTACATGTTTCTGTAATGCTCTTAATGCTCCCTAACCGGAGAAGGCTTACTTCTGCCCACTCTTTACGTTTTAGAACAAAGTTTGTTACCAGAGCAAAATTGTTTCTAGTACCAAAGGCTTCCAACTACATTTCAGATGTTTCAAAATGAACATAAAACCCAATGGGAAAAAAACCCTCACACAAAGTGGTGAGAAGAATATCCTATTTGGGGATTTTTGTGATGAATCAAGGGTTTTGTTTTTGTTTTGCGCTAACCATAGGCTCAAACAAGTTTTGTGGAAGAATATTTGAAACAGTTGGGACAACATAAAAATTCAGTTATCTGCCATAACATTGTGTTGGATATGAAATATGCCTCTTGCCTTCATCCTGCTCTATTATTTTAGTATCAATGGCATCTATCTCGTAAGGCGTTGGAAAAAATCATTGTCTATGAGTCACGTTGCCCCTTCAGTGACAACCTTTCAGGTTCCTTCTCTACAGGTATTAAGGAGGTTGGAGGTATCTGCTGGGATCTTCCAGCACAAGGGATAGTGGCTCTGGATCTGACCCCGGTCATGTCACAGCTGCCGCTAGGGATTGTCAGAGCTCAGTTTTCCTTTGCCTGGAACTGCAGTGTCATAGATGCAGAAAGACAGGTGCATTTTAAACTGTTTTCTGAAAGACCCTTTTCAGCTCCGTCACCACTAGTTTTCTGGGTTTGGTTCTCAAAGCACACTGCTCTATGTATAGGAAGAATTCCATTACTATCTGTTTTTGTGGTCAGTCATACTTGCTGGCTTAAAATGAAGCTATTTCTATAATTTATTTGAGTCATGGTAACAGAAGTGTCCTCTGTCTCTCTATGTTGATGAAGTACTGAAAATCATTTTGTTAGTTTTCATTTTAATTTTTGCTCTGTTTTTGTCTCCTCAGCCACCCATTCTAAAGTGGCCCAGTAATTTTCTGGGCTTCTACTTGTTCCTATTTAACAGAGTCATGAAGCAGTTTTACAAAATGTCAGGTCTGCAGTGCAATAGCTCTGAACAGCCAGTAGCACTGAAAATCACATCACAAAAATTGCTAGTGGTGGTGTATGATTTATTTCACTAGTTTTATCTTGTTGAGATATGACAGCATATTTACAAAGTCAAGGTAAATATTCTTGGCAAAGAAGCAGGGTATTCTTACTGTAAAAGCCTTTAAATGAAACACTGTACTGAGTGTAATTTTTGTAAACTTTCAAATACTGCTTTTATTTTCTGATCATGTTTCTCAGTTCACTAACATTGATCCCTTATGCTCTTTGATTTGGTCACCCATGCCCTCTTTCAGTGCATGTGCTGTAACATCACCCATGCAACAAACAGATCTAGAAGCTCCCAGCTGGCCCTGGTTACGATTCCTATGCTGGCTGGTTGGACTTGGAGTGTTATGACCAGAGAGGGCTCATGCACCAGCTGGGAACACCTCACCATCTCAGCTACGGAGGTGCCTGATCACGTGCACCTTGCCATCCAAGTGCAGGGCCTGTTCCACCCGTTTCAGCTCCCCACCACAGGAGTTATGCATAACTGGAAAAATTTTTCTCTCCCTTCTGTCCATCCACCTCTCCTTTCCTCCCTGCTTCCATCCTTCCCTTCTCTGCAGATCACAGACACAGTCCTGTGCTTGCTCTCAGTCCTAAAATTTCAAATACATTCTTTGTAAGCAGTGGAGAAAGGCTGGGAATGTTAAGGTACGTAGCGAAAATTGTTGTGCTCAAAAAACTAATACCATTGCCATCACTTAAGAGCAACAGCAAAGTACTCCACCCACAGGCACAAACCATTTTAAGTGTCTTCTGTGTTGTGGAACAAAGACTTATTGTCTTACGTGCCCAGTTATCTCAGGGGACAATTTTACAGAGCAATCTGTGTTCAGTTTAGTACAAAATATTTAAATACTTCCTGCCCCTTTAAGTGCAAGCATTTGCAAAAAAATCACTTTTCCATAATGGAGGCAGTAATGTGTGAATAGCTGGATAGTGAATCTTACTAAAATCATGTTTTGTATTCCAGTATAGAGAACTAATATGCTTAGTTTGAGAGGTTTTTTTATCACTGTTTTTCCATGGTTCTTATGTAATTTTGGTGATATACTTCATTTCCCCTTTCTCCTTTGAAAAATAGGGACAAATATTTAATAACGTAATTATATCTAGCTCTATGAAGAAATACATGCACAGATATTTCTCAATCTGGTAATAAAATGGTTATTTTAAACAATGGCAATAATTACGTAATGGGGACAATTTCCAGGACCCATA
This sequence comes from Burhinus oedicnemus, assembly GCA_008921705.1. NCBI lineage: Eukaryota > Metazoa > Chordata > Aves > Charadriiformes > Burhinidae > Burhinus > Burhinus oedicnemus. Next base: position 1,420,800 of record VFFE01007239.1, on the reverse strand, counting down.
GAAAATTCTTCATTGGGTAAGGACTTTAACTCAGTTTGAAGTCTTTCTAAAGGATGATCTCCTTTAGTTACAAGTAATTTTGCTGGTGGAAGATTGCTGGGTTAAATTTTATTTCTTTGTTATCTAGGGAGTCCAAGGGAATGAGCACAATTCCAGTCTTCGGAACAATAATGAGTCTTTGCTTCTTAACAAAATCAATTGCACTTCTGCAACCTTTTTCATAATGAAATAAAAGTTTTTTTTCTTCCATAGGTGGAACAGATGGCAACAGAGCAGAATAATGACAATTACAGGCCCCCCTCCCCCCTTTTCCTTTTAAGTGGTGTCTGTCATTTGTATCTAGTACAGGTACAATCAAATAGAAAGGGGTAATCGCTTGAGAAAAATCAAAATATATTGAAAACACTCTTCTAATCCATGAAAGAAATCAATTACTCTAATGCTGTCTTTCCCCTGACATCACGAAGAACTTGTTGCACTTGTGGGGAGCAGTCTTCATTGTAGTTTTGCTGTAAGTTAAGTGGTGGCAGAGATGTGAAAAAGTAAGAATAAGCTTTGTTACAGTAGAAGAAAATCTTGGTCTGATGTCTTGGAACGCAGAGGTATGTTCCAAGTTATGTTACAATTTCAGTTTACCCTCTAAAACATTATGTGCACATGACTGTATATGCCCATGGTGGCAGACATAAAGCTTTAGCAGCATTGCTAGTAAGCGATAACATACTTGTGGACACACCCAGTTCAGTTTCTAGGCTGGAACAGGGTCTTTTTGCAATTTATTTGAACATACGTATAAAAAGCAATTTTTTTAATGTTGGTGAAGAGTAACAGACAGTACTAAGAAAACTTTTTAATTTGTGCTGAGGTGTGCTTCTTTGCTAATTGCCTGAGTTGGTTGTGGCAGAAGTTGGCTGCAGGAGGGTAAAGCACAATGCGAGCGCTGACATTCGGGCGTCTCAGCTGGCATTTCACTGGGAAGTGGGAGAACTCCAGGCTGTTACGGATGAACCCCACCTATAAACTTTATCCTAAGTCTAGGCAGGTAGTTAGCCAATAAAATGAAGAAGGTGAAGGGGGAAAACACTGTGGTTCTGCTGCGTTGCCATTTGTTCCACTTACAGAAATTAAAAAAAACACAACAAAAACTGTGTTTGTTGAGAAGGTGGCACATATGCACTTGGCTTTAAGAAGCAAAGACTCCTCCTCATTCTACAACCATACAAAGATGGATGTACCCAAACCAGGCTAAGGTGCGGTGTGTGCTAAGACCTCTGAGCATCTTGGCCGTTGCATATCCAACTCACTTTCCAGCTCCTCTGGTACAGTTGCGGGGGCAGATGATGTTAAGTCCTCTGTAGGAAGTTTCATGCTGGGCCCATTAATGAGGGAGCTGCTGGTCCCTTTCATAACATTAGTTGTAGTTAATTTTCACCATAATTGAAACTCTCCTGGCTGTAGTACCTTTCAGGCAATGGGCAGTTTAAGTCCATATAACGCATTTTTTTATTGCAAGAATGAACTTAGTAGCCCTTCCAGCAAGCAGAGCTTTAGCCCTTGCGGCAGCGTTTTACTGCAGGCGAGCTCAGAAGTGGACACAAAACTGCTTACTTTCTATGTGTTTTCTGCAAGCTGATAACTTATAATGGTATGAATGTTATCGTGGCATGTAAGCATTTCTGGGTTAAGCTGATGAGTGTGTTGCTCAGGTTGATTTTGAGTTTGTACTATGAAAATGCAGACATGTGCAACTCTTTATATGGGGGACTGACAAAAAGCCTGTGAAGCTGCTGTTCAGCATGGTCATGGCTGGGATAGTTTGCTGTGTATCCACGTTGATGACTTGGAAAAACTGATGTTACAAGACTGAGTATTGACAAGGGTTTGCAGTTAGCCAAAAGCTGATCGTGAGGTTGCCAGTTCTGGATGTGTGTACTCAGTGGGAGTTAACGTGGCATTCGGTTATTCTTATCCCTTTTAGGAATAGAGGGGCTGTGATCTTTTAATTATATTCAAAGCATGTGTCTGTGACAAAACTGTTTTTTTTTAATTGCTCAAATGGATGGTGTCCATTTATTTGATACATTTATAGTTTCTCAAAGTTGGCACTTTTTAAAGGGCATTGTACCAATGTGGTAGCACAGCAATAGTTGATTCTGCTGTGCACAAAATAGTGGCTGATTTACCAGCCAACATGCAACCTTTTCTGTTGCAACATTCAAGTGTTTGTTGGACTTCAGATCTTTATGAAATGAAATAAACCCCAAAATTTTATTATGATATGATGGCTTTCAGGCAACAGCCTTCTATATGCATTTAGGCTTGATGTGCTGTGTCTGCAACAAGAACATAAAACAGATTTTCTCCAAGCTTATTACTACTCTTTTAAATAAATATTCTTCTAGTCCTTTTGCGGGAAGAAACCCCTTACTCATTCTCTGTTGTGTTCGTAGGCGTTTTCCTCATTCCTCTTCCATTCGCTTAAGGGTATTCTAATCGATTTAGATTATGGTTTTACTTGAGATTTAAAAGAAATAAATCTGTATACAAAGTTGTAATTCCATCATAGACACAACTTTTCTAGGAAAAACTAAGAAAAGAAAGCCAAATAATCACAGCAGCAGTGTCCTTGCAGCATTGGAACAGTCTGTATCAGTTTAATTGTCAGTTTTTCTACAAATGAAAGTAATCATTCTTTTATATAGTCAGTTAATGTTTTTACCTTTAAACACTATGATGAAATTAACAAGAAAAATTATGAAGAAAAATTAGTTAAATGTGAAAAATTAATTGTAATTGTGAAGCCCATGGGTCATTTGGCAAAGAGAAATGAAGAAGGGTTGATTTTTTTCAAAACTCTGAAGTATCTATGACTGCTATATCACTCGTTCAGTGACACATTGTACAAAACTATGCATAAATGAACATCTTTTAATATTTTTTCCTAGAAGTAGCCTTTCCAAAAAACCAGTTTGAACTGGGAAAAAAAGTTTATCTCAATGTTTCTGCTTAGGCAATAATGATAAAAATTAGTTCTACTAGGAAAACGCTTTTTAACCTTTATTCTTAGCATAAATCAAGAGGCTCATTTTTCACAGTCTCTTTCTATAGAATTCAATTAAAGGTCAGATTTGTAATGGGTGATCCTAATTATTAATGTATTGCATATTTTGAATTATTAATGAGTTGACATATTTGCATAATGGGTAAAGAAAATGCCTAAGAACAACTTTTATAGCATATGAAAATCCTTCAAAAATATTTAATCAAAGTCTTTTTTCATGTCCTGGAGGTAATTTAAATTTTTATCATTATGTCAATACTTAGAAAATAAATTCAAAATATTTTACAGTTAAAAATTAGTGTAGTTATATATCACTAAGGGGAATTAATCTTGTTTTGAGCTAGTATACCAGTCATAAAGTGGGCACCTTCAGACTGGGCAGATCTTCTGTGAAAGGAAGACACCATTACATGCTGGATTGAGCGTTTTGGTTTTTCTTACAAAGGACAACAGTAGTTTAAGCACAGTAGAATTTGCAGGCTCATGAGAATGGAGACAATCACGTTAAGCATTAGCCTAATGTTTTGTCACCAATGATTTCAGTGTATTAAAACAGTGATGGACTTCATTTGATTGACGGAGGCCTAGGGCTGGAATAATCTGTATGCTAGCTATATAGTGATGAGAATGTATTTATTAGAAAATGATGAACAGATCATAAATTTCACTGTGGAAATGACGTTACTACATTCATGCACCAAAAGCTTACCAAAAGTGTCAGGTTGCTCCACCATATCAACAATCAATGCTTGCATGGTTAAAATGATCAAGTGTTATGCAAGGTGAAGGGTATATTTCGATCATAACTGAGTACATATTTTGTTTATTGGCTTGCTAGAAGATAGGCTGTTGAATGGACAGGTCAAAGTCTGTCCTTGATTTTTGCTTTTGTGACTCAATTTACTGCAGTAGATTATCGTTCTTCCTAAGGAAAAATTTGACTCCTCACTTTGCTTAAAGGGTTTCTTGTCATAAAATGGTGTTGGGAAAAAGAAAAATAAGAACTTATGACTGAGTTTTTTCTAGGTAGAATGTTTTCCATATTTACACAACTGAGACATTAATGGATGTTAGATCCATGAACAAAACATTTGAATACACTTTACCATAATTTCTCAAAGGAATGCTTTGCAGAATCAAAGACACTTTGCAACATCAAAGATACTTCTAGTGTAGGTTTTTCTTCTTCTCTTGAACTAACAGAAATGCAAAATCTCAGATTTTTTCACCCATATCTGTTATCATTCCATTCCAACCATTAGCTACTGAGTAACAGTCTGGCTTCAAGCCACTGGGAAGATCCTGTTTTGCGGTTACTGCTACCACAAACCACATTATCACTAACTGCTAAAGTCTATCTATAGGTCAAGGTCAGGCCAGGGAGATGATTGGGGAAGAAAGTAACTGTCATGGAGCAGTGAGAGTGCTCATTTATATTATATTGTCAGAGAAATCAAGTTGAAGGATGGAACTAAAAAAACCCTCTATAAACTGTAATGGTCATGTATAATGAAGGAGTCTCACTTCTAATCAAGTGGACTTTCTATTAATGCTTAATAATTGGTAAAATTGCAACACTGTCTTCTCTCCATTCGTTGGTGAATATCTTGCACAGCAGGACCAATGTGATCAAATAGCACCTTTTGCACCTGACCTTGTGTAAGCAAGGGACATTTCACAAAGTGGACTGTATAGGGTATTTTATAGATGGCATAAAGCCTGTTCTGTTTTCACTTCAGAAGGCAGCAATTCAGGATGTAATTGTCACTTGGCATAGCATTCAGCCATAAAGAAGGACCATTGGAGATTAGCAGGAAAGAGATCAAGGAACTCGGTGACACCAAATCTGTGCATGTCTTGTTAGTGTACTTCTTCCAGATAGTAGTGTCCTGTAACTTGTCTCTTTCCAGGGCAGAGTCATTCTGTTCTTCTCCACTCTTCTGTTTCTTATATTGTCATCTGAGCACATTGTAATGATGTCTTAAGTAATGTGACTAATATTTGTCACAAATGGTTCATCAGTTCAGTCACAGGATGAGACAGGGTGAGAATAGTGAAGGCAGTGAAAACTTCATTTGATGCAAATCTCAGTGACTGGAATGATGCTGTGCCAGTTTGTGTTACAAGAAGCACTTTTAATATGAAAGAAATAAAGACCATTTTTTCAATTACCCCTCTCCACAGAGCAGAATTCTACTTAGGGATCATGGAAATCAGCAGTGCAGATTTCTGTCCTATTTCAGGATGATTCAACAGAGCAATTTTTTGTAGCACTCTGACAAACTTTACCTGACACATTTAATTTCATCAACCTCACAAGATTATTCCATAGATAGTGCTATGTAACTTCAGTTACTGATACTTCACAAATTCTTACACTCAGCTGGTGCTGTGAGGTGATTTAACCTTCTTGCTTTTAATTACATCCTGTATTCCAAATGAAGTCTTCTTATGTTTTCTTTTTTATCCCCCTTCTAATATCCCCTTTTACAATATGTCAATCCCACTCTTGGTAACTTGGTAGTTTCCATAAATTTCTCTTAACTCCTGCTAGCTTCTCTGATTCCTCAGGTTATTGAGGTTCCCAAACCAATAAAAGGGAAGGAAAAAAAAAAAGAAAAAAAAAAATTGACTCTAATGTCAGGAGCAGGCTTCTGCAAAAGAAGCTACTTAACTTCCCCAATAATCTTGAATATAACATCAAGGATTTTCTATTCCAGACCTCAGCTCCTGTGAAGCTACAGCTGCAGAACAAAGTTGGAAAGACACATGGAATGAGTAAAAGAAAATACTAGAATTCAGAGTGAGAAGATGATCTTCAATATGTTTAATAAGTCAAACAAAACCTCCCCAAGACCTAGGTAAATGGCTTCCTGTCATGTAATCTGTACTGCTGGCTCTGCGTTGCTTTTGCCTGGCTTCTCAGGAACGGAAAGAAAATTTAGAATGATTAGTTCTCAACACAAAAGATTGTTGCCTTGGTTCATATTACTAGAACTCTGAGACTCAGTACCAAGTTTCACAAAGTGGTAATTAACCCACTTTGAGACAGAAAGCCTGAAGGATAGGGAAGATTTTAAAAAAATAAAAATGTGTGAATGCATATATATATTTATTATATTATAGATATTAAATAAACAGTTACAGCTGAAAGGAAGGCTCAGGTGAAAATACCTGATTTGTGCTACATTAAAGCTTAGAAAAGATGAGAAGTATTTTAGGTATATCTGAGTGAGTGAATAGGTTGAGCTAAAATTGCAGTGATCTAAAGCCTGCAATTAGCTGGGATCTCTGTTCTTTTAGTGACTATTTACAACTTCTCCTGCCCTCCATGAGAAGAAGAGAGAAAAGAAAAAAAAGAAAGGAAAAGGAAAACTTGATCTCTCCGGAAAGGAAAATGATAATGATATTACCTCCTGGTGGAACTTATACCACCTTGTTATACTTGCACGGTAAACATATTCCATTGCAAGAAATGTTCCACTGAAGAGTATTCACTTCAGAGAAATGATAACAATCTTAAAAAACCTGGTCAGTGACAAACATGCGCTAAAATCCCACAGCACTGAGCTGCTGCAGTTTCATTTACGCTTGCTGCCCATCAATAGTGAATGCACTTCAGTTAATCACCTACCCCCTTGATGAGGGCTGTTGCTATTTCATAATTGTTATAAAAAATAAAGGGCACAGTTATTAAACTGTTTATTTTTTTGTGTTTTGTTAACCCTGACCTTGTTCAGAAAGAACAAACATTGGCAGAGAAAGACAAACAGAAATGATTCCATGTAACATCTTTCCATAACAAAGCCCTGTCCTGTAAATGCCTGTGGAACCACAAGAAACTTAAGCTGGTAGAGTAGCACTCACAGAGTGGCTATCAGTAAATGACTTGTTGAAAATTTAATTCTCTGAATGCATCATGTGGTTTAGGTGGACAACATATTCTAGAGCAATCCCCCTTCTGGATGACAGCACTTGCAGCTCTGGGGCTTTGTTTGCTCTGGGTGCTGCTGAATCTGAGGTTATGGAGGCTGCAAGCTGGTGGCATTATGAGGACGAGAGCCCTTGGTGGGAGTGAGATGTATAAAAATTGTAGAATGATTGGCAGGTACTTCAAAGTTTAAAAATATCCCAAACCCTGTTACATAAGTGATGTACTTTTGTTAGTAACCAAATTGACACTTGTGAACAGTAAGGAGTCAACCTAGCAAAACAAAGATATATACATACTTTGTAGCTCAGGCTTAACGCATGCAAAGGACTTGTGGTTTGGGAGCTAGCTGGGATTAATATCCACTGGGCACTTCTTGTGTTTGAAATTGTCAGTAACATTGCTCGTTAGTGGTACTGGAAATGACTGGTTTAATGATATTCCCGTTTCCTGCTAGGCATCTGGTTGGAGCCACCAGATATAAATTAGGTAGTAATTTGCTGTTCATTTTCAACAACATTAAGGTTTCGGTCTGTAGTTCCCTTTTGTCTTTCTCAAACTTTTTACATCTCCTCTTCTTCAACAGAGCTGCTTGTGACAGATACTAGGATTTATGATCAGTGAGTGCTAATGCAATTCAGGACTTGGGAGTTGTAGAAAAACATGAGACAGTAATGACGTGGATTTAAAAAGCCTCTATGATAAAAACAACCCGATCTCTTAACACTGGTAATTATTATGTTGCTAATTATTTCTGAATGAGTAGGGATAGAAGAGAACCTTATTTAGAGAGTGGATAGCTGCATCTCAAAACTTAGCCATTCAGAGTCAGAGTTGTAAGGAACAGATTAGATTTACAGTTGTAAAGAACAAATCAGAGAACCAAAATGGTCTATTGAGTAATTTCAGATTAGGTATCTCATGCTTATAAAATGTGGGTTTTTTTCTGCCATTGCAAGTTCTCGTAGGAATTTTTAAAACACAACTTCTTATTTGTGTTTGAAACATACAGTTTTAAAACAAAACATATCTGAAAAATAGTCAGCACTCATTCCATCATAAAGCTAGGGACACCTCAAGATTCAAACTTGAAACTACCCAAACTTTTGGAAACTCTTCTACCACACCCAAATCCAGGGTCCTGATCCATATGGACCTGACTAAAGGGATTAACCTGTGAGAGACAAACTACTCTTCATCATGCAATGTACAAAACCAGAATCTGAATTTTGCTTATTTTGACTATCACAACTTTTGTACTAAGCAAAGTTAAATGGAGGCAGTGTCCTTACTTCTTACCACTTCCGCACTTTTGTTTCCAGTTAGTAGCTTCCCCTAGCAATTGTAGACACCTTCATGTGCAAATCACAATTCAGCAACACAGTTTCTTAAAGTAGATATTCTAGGGGCAGCAATGCTTCAGGTACAAGCAGTCAGCTCTTGAAGCATCTCACAGCTTCATGTCTTTTTCTTATCCTAACCACTAGAGGGCAAAAGGCATAGAAATAACTTGGACAGGGTATTAGGGAAAACAAATCCTTTTATATAGTTTTATGTTGTGAATATTGAAAGCTAAAAGAGTAAGGCAGAGAGTAGAGTAGTATCTATAAGTTTTTGGTTTTTTTTTAGATGGACTTCAATTGTCTTACATGAGACACAAGTTTGCTGTCTTCTGACAAGCTGAAAAAAAGAGTAATACATTTTGGACACACATTATATTATATATACTATAATATATTATAGATGATTATGAGTTCAACACTGTGGGTGAAAGTGACTGCACTTTCTTAAGAGCCACTAACTTAAGAGTAATCTCTCTTAGGGATGGGAACAGGTTTTCTGAATTTTCTTTGATAGCTGCCTCCAGATGTGGTGTGGTACCTACCACCTCCCTGCAGCTGTCCTGTTTCCATGAGAAACCTGAAAAACAATTGCAAAAACTGCAACTAATTTTCAGTAATTGGTTAGCAAATAGTTTTTGATTTCTGCTTATCCAGTGATAACAGTTAAAGCTTCTGCTGTTCACCAAATACAGCTCTTGAAAACATGGCTTTGAACTCTCCAGACACTTCAAAAAAATCTTTCACCTGCTAATATAATCAACAACTTGATGAAACATTTGCTGCCTATGCAAGTTGTTATTTATTCTCTTGTAGGCATGCATACTGCAGGTGGCAGCTTTCCTCTCAAGATTTAAATCACTCCCCTTTGGTTTTTTGTTTTGTTTTGGTTTTTTGTGTGTGTGTGTGGGGTTTTTTGTTGTTGTTTTTTGTTTGTTTGCTTTTTAAATAATTAGAGTGGAGCCTGTAGAAGAGAGAAGAGAGATTCTGCAGAAAATCTGCATTACAATGTGCTACTCCCTGCAGTCAGGATAGGAGTCTCCAGACATTTTATTTTTTTTCCAGAAGAGCTGTGCTTTTTAATAATTGCTACTGTGCATGAACGTCACTTCTCAAGTTCTGTTTTGTTCTCTTTTCAATCTGCTAAATATAGCTGAAAGATCCAAGAACCACAACAACCCAAAAAGAGAAGTCCAGATGTACCTTGCAGTCACTTTAAAAATAAAGTTGTAAGAACTCCTGAGCCTCTATCCTTATTTTTTCACTCTGCACCTCAATGAGAGAACTCATCCTCACTTTTCGGCAGGTATAAAAAGAAATTATGTTTGCTCTTGAATTTTCTCTTCATTTGCACAGTAGCTCATCACAAAGTTATTTAATATTTAGCACTGGTGTTCAGCATTTGTTGAACTTTTTGAGCATTTGGAAATGCTCAGTAGTACCTCTCCTGACTGCAGCTCTTAGGTATACATTGTTTGTAGTCTGATTTAGTAGGAGGAACCATCTGGTGATACTAATTAAAGATCCTCTAGAAGGATCCCTAATGAGCTTGAATTTCCTGGTTGGAGTGATCACACCACAACTGGCCCAAGGTTTTCCTCCCTTGGTTCTTGCAGGATTTTCTTATGGCTGGCCCCTTTGTTTCCTCCCCTAATTGTTGTGGGTTTTGTTCTCACACCTTGGTGAATCCAAGAGCAGAGCAAAGTGGGAGCGTTTGCTAGGCTGGGAGACTGATGCCACAGTAGGAGCAGGAGCCGTCCACTAACCCACTTGGTGAGGTAGACTGTGGAATTGGTTTGCTTTAGTAAAGGTGACAGATGGATAGGCATTCTCTCATGGTGAATTAGAAAAATAAATATTATCTGTCAAATATTTGAGGTGATTACAACTGCAACAGTGGAACAAGTCAGAACTCTCTCTATGCCTCTCTCTGTGCCCTTATCTGCTGTAGTTTTCCTTTTGCTAATCATCCTTAAATATCTCTGCTGTCTCTAAAGGATTTAAAGAGGCTTATACGTGAAGCCATTCATACCATTCACAAAGAATGGTTCCCCAAGACCTATCCATAGATATCCATATTCAGAGTACAACTAAGGAACAAACATAGGTTGCTTTCTTCAGCTTGCTGTGCACCTTCTTAATCATGTTTTCCTCACTAATTTGTGGGAAGGAGATTTTTCTCTTCTGTCTCCATTATTTGCACTGGTTTTAATTAAACATATGCTATGATTGGGAGGTGGGTAAAAGGACAGTTGTGCTGCCATTTGAAAAGAGCAAGCTTGTTCGCTCAGCCAGTTTTCCCAAGCTTTCAGAGCTCTAATTAAAATCCACTGAACACATGAGCAATGTTGGCATAGTACTTTGGAAGTGTTTGTTACAACAGTGTCAAAGAGTAGATAAGGTTTTTAGGGGATTAGTGTAAGGTGTTTTGTTTCAGGTGGATTATTTCTAATGAATGGGTCCTCTTTCTTTTCTTCCACCTAGAAAAAAGGGCCTTATTTAACATTTTTTAAAACTTTTATTTAGAGCAATTTACTTTGCGAGAAAAATAATTTTTCTATTTACAATCTCTAAGATACTGTTTAAAAGATTGAGCAATAAAGCTTCATATTTACATTCCTCATTAATAATGAAAGCCTTCAAAAGTTTCTGTGAGTCTGTGAAAACCGGAATGTGGCTGCACACACTGACGGCAATGCTGTGATATCCAAGGAAACCTTATGTATGCTGGCGAATAGAGAAGACCAGAGTGCTCGTTCACTGTGTAACTCTATTCACTTTGTCCATTATGTGAATGAGACGTGAAAAATAATTTCCTGCATCTCCAAGGTATCACTGTTCTGAAAGGATCTGGAAAATAACAGCGATGTTTCCCATGTCCTCACTTTCAGTGTGGCGTGTCCTGTAAACACACAAGGTAGGCTGAGTATTTGAATATCAGCAAAAAAAAATTAAATAAATCTATTTTACTGGAGGAGCTTAATAAGTCTTTATTGTATATTACATTTTAAGCTGTATCTTTTAGCCTTCAAAACTTTACTGACTAATTAGAGGTATGTGATCAGTGTAACTTATCTTCTGGCAATAAATTGCAATACATATTCATAGTTACATGGATTTAATTTTCTGTGAAATGGTCCTTATAAAAACAGTAATAGTTGGTATGTCATTAGAGCATATCAGCAATTAATCCTCAAAATGATCAATGGAGAGAATGTCCTTTTCGCTCTAACTCTGGTTTATTTATGTCTTCCCATTAATTATGCCTAATTTTCTGTTGGCACTTTTCTTCTTAATGTGATTCAATTTAAGCATATCTTTCCAGAGACTTATTAATAGGTAGGGTCATTTATATTGTGTAGCACAAATATTTTATAATCCACTAATCTTGACAAAAAGGCAATGCCTTCCTCATAAAAAATGTATGAGGAGTAATGGTTCCCTATTAATAACTTATTAGGTCAGATCACACAGTTTGAAGTGTCTATTACACTTTAATTTTATCAGATTTCTTCCTTTGGAAACTGCTACCTTTTCTTTATCTTTTATTGAGATTATTGTTAACCCAACAGCTGGATCCCTTGTCAAAAACAGCTTCCTATGGCTGTTGTTTCTGTAGTACCAGTTAAGCAACCAGTTTTATATACAGGGCTTCATGGAAACTGAGTGATGCACCCAACAGTGGGAACTTGGATTACTTTTCCACTTGAATTTTATATTTTCTATAACAATGATGAGCTGATGCTACTGACTAGTTCAGCTTTCCTGGCAAGGCAGGATATTGGCTGGTCATCACAGTTCTCTCTCGCTCATTAACCCTGTCTGAGGATAACAAGCGGAAACTTCTTCATGAGGGTGTATATCTCTATTTCTAAAGGTAAATCTATGGCTCAGCAGAGTCCAAGGGCACATCAGGGGAGCCCGAGGAGTGAGCGATGCTTTGGGCTGCTTTTGGCCCAGTTTGAGGACCCATCCCTGTGAGCCGCTCTGCCAATATCCACTTCTCTCTGGGGCTCGGTTTGGGTTCCACGGCCCTCCCACTTCCAAGCAGCATTAAGGGGACAGGCTCAGCTGCGTTGGTCACCTGTAAGCCCTTTTAGTCCGGGGGCTTGTGACAGTGGCTGGTTCAAATGAGTCAAAACCAGCTTCTTCAAAACAAAACATTATTTATTCATTCACCCAAAGGTACATAACGTACAAAGGGAAAGGCAAAAGCAATAAAGGTTTACACACACATTTTCTTTTTCCTAACACTTAACCTCTCTTTTGCAAGCTTTTGCTAGGCTTTGGAGAAGCTAACCATCCTGCAGCATTTTCTCTGTATCATCATTCAGTGCCTGCTTGTAAGTCAGTCAGCTTTCACCAGCAGCTCCTGGCAACTTACTCAAACCTAAACCAGGTTTTAATGTAGTTTTAGATTCCAGCTTTATTCTTGGAAAAATATCTTTTTCCAGTCTTAGAGGACTTAAGTTGGGACACTCACCAATTCCTTCCATAAGCTTCTGCAGCACTTTCTCTGATAGCACTTTATTCTTGCCATTGCTTCATTTTTTCATCCTTATTTTCTGCCTTTGTAGACAACCTCCTGTAACTCAGCTCTGAATATACATAGTTTGTTCCTTCAGCTTGTCGCAGGTGCTGCCCTGAATATAGCTTTACAGACTTCCACTTCTCATGTGAAAATGTGTTTCCAGAATACCCTTTTGCTAATTTTAAGGCTGCCTTCTCAGTTCCTGCTTTATAAGAAAGAATTGCCTCAGAAATTTGAGTTAGATTTTAAACGCTTTTGTATGCCTTTTTTTTTGTCTTGCAATTTTCTTGAGGAGTCAGCTATTCCTATTAAGAGTAGCTGTGACTGCAAAAGATGAACTCTTCAAGATGTGAAACCTAGAATCAGTCAGGCAAGAAGGAATGCTTGCTGCATCCGCTCAGTGCTCACTGTGCACAGTGGTGGTGTGGTGAGGTGCTCTTATTGTTTACTCATTGCTATGATTTCTGTAGGAACATTTGGGATCACAAGTGGAACAGGAGAGTTATCTGAATTTAATATGGAGTTTTATTAAACCAAATATGTAGGTCTCTGTGAGTGTGGCTGGAGGCATTTTTATCCAGGTATAGAAACCCTTTTCTGATTATCAAGCCAAAAAATATGTACAGAAAAAATAGAAAATATTGTAGAATATTGTGCAGCTTCTGCCACTGGCATGGACAAAATCCGTGTTCTAGCAAAATTTTGTCTAAGGTAAAGAAGTTTCTGATTGAATATGAAAATACCATATAATTCAGTCTGTATTAAGGAGGTTATTGTTCTGGATTAGTGCTCTATAGCTGTGTTCATACAAATCTGTATATGTTGCTGGTATGAATGAAGTCTATTCTGACCTTCATATTCGCTGTGGCTGGTGTTGTGAAACAATTCAAATTCCTGGAAAAGTCTGCATGATTGATGACGGAATGAAGAGGTTGTTTTGTTATGTTTTTTTTGTTTTTCTTTTTTTTTAATTTGGAGCAGAGGATGGAAGCAAATACAATTTTAGAATAAAATGATCTGGTATTAGCTACAGAAATGAACTATTGGCAAACTCATGGAGGCAAAGGTTTGCATCTGGGGTGAAATAGTCCCTTGCAACAGCACAAGCTGCAAGTGACTGGCTGGAAATCAGCTTTTTAGAAAAACATTTGGGGAACCATGTGGACCTGCATGGCTGGCAGGTTGAGGAAAGTGATGTTTCCCATTAATTTATCACTTGTGAAGCTGCATTTGGAGTATAGCCACTTTTGAACGCCCCAGTGCAGGAGGGATTTTGACAAACTGCAGGAGGGGACCACTGAGGTGGTCAGAAGGCTGGAGCACACAGCATGCAAGCAGAGGCTGGGAGAACTGAATTTCTTCAGACTGAAGAAAAGGTGCCAAATGGAAGACATTAGTGATGTCTACACGACCTTTTAGGTGGTTGTGGAGAAGGTGGAGCCAGACACCTCTCCTGAGGTGCACAGTGATGGGACATGCAGCAGACACAAGCTGCAGCTAGAGAAGTTCCACTTGGATTTAACCTCAAATTTCTTCATGTTAGGAGTGGTTACGTACCAGGACAATTTGCTCAAGGAGACTGGGAGCTCAGTCCCTCTTAAAACAGCTGATGGAGGCTCTGAAGAGAAGAACCCTGGTCTTCTGGCTGATGATGACCTGAATTTGCTCAGAAAAAGAAGAGATGTGGAGCAGGTATGAAAAGACAAGGATATGATCAGGGTGCAGAAGTGCTTTAACCAAAAAGTTCTAATCCTCCTGCCTTTTACGTTGATGTCATACCAGTTCCCCCCGACTCCTCCATTCAGACTGCCAATGCTTTGGGCTCTTTCTGTGTACCGCAGTGCATTTATACATAGCCTAGCAAAGAGGAGCTCTAGCTGAGAGCATAATGGCATCACATAATTTGTTTGTATTAATTTTCGAATTTCCAGAACTTATGCTAGGAAACAGGTAAAGGCGCTGTACCTTACACAAACAGTGTTTAATCGAATTTAGGAACAGAACAGGCAGTGATCATAATCAGACAGGAAAATGAAAGGATAAGTAAAACTTACATCTTCTCACTCTCCCTCACTTCTTGTTTGGTTCGATCATTGATCCTTAGATAAGTTTGTGTCAAGATTTTAGCCAGAGATATATAGTAGATCTCTAGATAATGCTCTGTTAAAAAAAAAATAAATCTTAGTTTTATCTTTCTGGTTGGAGCAGGCCAGATAAAAAAGCTTGCAACTTAGTCCTTAAGCATGATGTGGGGAGACACTCCTACTGCACTGTAGGTGGAATAAAAGCCGTTTTTTTGGTGTTTGCAGCAGCTGCAGGCTGATGTATTTGCTTTTCTTTTAAATGGAAGCTGTGGTGTAAAAATAGACACTGGTATTTACGGGGAGCTTAAGCCTGCTGAAGTTTTACAGATTTAGAAAGTTCACTAATCGCTATCAATTAAAAAGGCTGCATTATTGTTACATAAATTAATCAGAACAATGTACTCCACTGCAGGGCCTTCTCAAAATATTTATTTTGAAAAAGTGTTGCCAGATTTAGTCAGAGTGGTACTTACAGTAGCAGTCAAGGCTTTTAAACTGCTACAATTACAACTGGTTTTCTAAATATCTTATAAACTCCGCTAGAGCATGTTACCAGTGTGCTAGCATCTGGTTACTGTAAGACAAGGTCCAAAAGGCAAGAACGGAAAAGCAATACCTAAAACTTTGCATGCCTGGAATGACTGGAAGCACTTGACATTCCCACAAGACTCTCTTACATTAAAGATTATGACCTAGAACAAAAGTATTTGTTCCACATTGTTGTGAATGAAAATAACACAGCATTTACCCAGTATTCTCCTCCTGCAAATGCTTGGACATAGGAAAGGTCTCCTGGATTGAGTTTCTCTCAATTATGCCAATGGCAAAACTTCTGTTGAGTTACATATTATCAGTTTTTCAGTTTTTCATTCATCGCATGCCTCATGTTCAGAATATTCTCAGGAACAGAAGCAACATGCTTTAGTTCTGTACAGGCAACAGTGGTTTTATACAGAGCTTTTCAGCAGAAGAGGAGAACCCATGGCTTTGTTGGTTTCTGTCACTCATTGTTTCAAAGGCTTCTTAAAAATTGTCAAAGGGAGGTGGTCCCTGTGCTTTTTTGTAGTGCATTGTGTTAAAGCAGAGACAGACTTACAATCAGGTTTAGTGAAGGTCAGAACTGATAGACTTTTCTTGAAGATTTGTTTAAAGCAATCCTTTGAGGCTGGGTGTTGCAGGGTACCAAAGTGAAAATGGCACTTCCTTTGCTTACAGTGTGAAGTGGAGCTGGAGAATTTGAATACTGCTGTTTCCTTCATCTTTGACTACTACAGGTACCCCTCTAAAATGTTTTTTTGAGGAAAAATAGAAGTGGTATAGGCATTCAGCAAAGGCAGTTAAAGACTGATGAGGTTTTTTATTAGAACATATTTTAGATTGTATATGTAAAGATAAAGTGTCACTATAAACCATTGAATTTAATAATGAAAAGTGCATTTCCTGATGGGAGCATGTATTAAACACACAGAAAAACCCATCGAAACATTGCTTAACAGTTTTTAACATTATGGCTTGAGCTCAACCTACAAAAAAACCAGTAACAGGCAGAATAAAGATAAGAATACATGTAAGAAAGCAACAGCTATCATAAGTAATGCTGTGGTACCCAGGGACAACAGCTTCCATGAAAACTGCATGAGCTGCAACACTTATAAGTAAAGACAGCTAGTTAAAATAGTTTTGCAAATTTTCATGAATCATTTATCTGTATAGTTTTATTTTCATCATAACAATGAAGAAAAACTAAAGATGTTTTTCACAATTCTTTTTCCAACTAGAGGGCATTCACATAAGTACAATTTTCCAGTATTCATTTAAAGGCAGATATAAATGGATTTATTATCCCACATAGCAAAATTACATCACTCAAAATGTACTAAAATCATGATGATCCTGAACAAAAATCTTGTGGATTTAAACATTGTCTTTATCACAATAGCTGTTATTATAGGAAGCTGCCAACTTACATGACTTTTTCAAGACAAGATGGGATTGGATCAAAGCATGTGAGAGAGAGAGAGAAAAAGAGACGGAAGGAGAGAAAGAACAAGATCCTCTACTTCTTTTGGGCAATTAAAGGCTATACTGTGCAGGGTAAGTACAATAAAATGGAGCTATTGCCACTCCTCACAGTAGGAAGTCAGGCCCAGGTCGCTTACCAATGCACCTGCTGGCTGGGTTTATCTGATAAAAGAAGAACAGTCACTGAAGGACTGAAGCAGATTATTTATTCTCTTTCTCTCCACGCTGGGCCAGGGTCCTAGTATAGGATGTTTGGTATATAGGTCCACATGACCTGAAGATGTAACACTGAGCAATGGGACAATGTGAATGTGTCTGGATTCTGGGGGCCACCTAATGGGATCACGGGGGTAGGTGAGGCTACAGGGCTTTACCTAGAATATGCTCTAAGAGTTGCTCTTTGGATTTGCTGATATGTTTGGTATGGGTAATGTTTGTTTTAGAAGAAGGAAATATGGGACAAGACTTGTTTAAGCAGTGATTTAGGGAAGTATATAATCCATTTTTTCTCTCAAAGATGTGTTTCACCTGCCCTCAGAAATACAGTCCAGTTATCTTATCCTCATAATCATTATTTAATATGGAGCATATTATTTTAACACACACCATTACACCTTCACTTTTGGAAATCAATGTATAAGTCACTACTTAATACAATTCAAACAACTGTCTTGAATTTCTGCCTTCACAAAATCAATATTTAGCAAGATTCCTATAATCTGTCCAGTCTATTTACATAAGAAAATGTTATTTTCACTGCTTTGTTTGAGGTAGGAATAGACATAATAAGTTATCCAGCTTTAAAAAAATTGAGGGAATCAACTGGGAATAACAGGTCACTTCCTTATTCACGAGCCCTGAAGCAATCTCTCACATAGTCTCAGCCAAGTCTCCACTCGCTACTTAGTTATGCGGATAACATGAATGAAATCCATGATGATTTATTCTGCTTTATCATGGTATCTTTTTATAGCTTACATTCACAATAGAAAAAAAAGTATCAGTACTTTATTGTAACTTCAGCTTTACAAATATATTATAGTATTTGTAAGCACAGATTATAAAAATTTAAGACTGTGAAAGCTTAGGGAATTTTAAGGAAAAAGTAGAAATTATGAAGAAAGTAGAAGCAGCAGCGAATCACTGGCATTTCTCCTCCGTCTTCATGGTCACCTGTGAAAAACTTTCACTTAATGTACAAAGCAATTTATAATATCTGAAGATATCTTCTTGATCTGTTCACTGCTGGGTGTGGAGTAGGACCATCCACATGCTTCTGAAGCTGATAAAATTCTTGTGACAGATTAGAAAAAATGAGTGAAATTTTTATTAGCATCATGACTTGACCTTCAATTGCAGTGTTCATGGCTGCAGTTTCCAATAGGTGTGCTAGGCAATTCTCATTTTCCATTAACTCACAGACAGAGTGATGTGTGTGAAAGTTAACGTTATTGATACCATGAGCAAATGATGGCATATTGTTAAAATACAAACCATTTGATATTAGTACAGGTTTTCCTTTTTTTTCCCCCAGATATTCCTAATGCAGCTTAATTGCTGCCTCAAAAATAACCAAGTAGCCAATGGATTATATTCCTTTCAACTTCGAAATAACAAATAACTGTTTGAAACATCTTGGCATTTCTATGTTTTGCTGCAACAATGGTCACAGGGGAAAAATGTCTCTTTCAACCAAGTCTTTAACTGTTGTGTAATTTCAAATAGGAGCTGTACATCCTGGAAAGATACAATTGTTAGTGAATTTTGGAACACAAGGTAATATAACTTGCTGGAATAGTTGAAGGTTTATTATAATTTTGTAGAAATACTTTATTAACCCTTCCATTTCCGTGCTGGCTTACAACAGACAATTTTCCCTGAGTAACTGAGAAAATACCGCTCTCTGTAAAGTACACCTAGCAATGTGTGTAGCAAACTTACCTACCCATTAATGAACATCAGCTTTTCTTACTTGCATCAGTATCTCCTCACTTGCATTCCAAGGGCACAAAGTCTTTTCTGGTAACTGTATTTTTAGCAAGGTAAGTATCTGACACAAATCACAAAGTAGGAATGTTTCACCATCTCTTTACGTGCTTTGTAATTAGTCTTTGTAAAGATGGGGGATGGGATCCATTTGACCAAATGCTCATTTCTGGTACCTGAGCTGATTGTCTAGATTTTCTTTAGTCTTCATTTTTCCTTCTAAATAAATGCGCTGTTCCATGATTTCTCTCGTCCTCATGTAGCTGCCTGCAGTCTTGTGAATGGTTTTAGAGAGATTTGGGGGTCATTGTTTCAAATAGACACAACCTGAGTTTCTTACAGCTGGAATCTTCCTATGAATTTGGCATTTATAAGATTTATAGTACTTAGTGTTGTTTTATAAAGGTTTAATTAGTTTGATTCAATATCTTCCTTATTTGTGTGTTGAATCAAGAAAATCTGACATGCTACCTAAAGCAAGGCATGGGTGGTCATGCTGAGACAAATTAAATTAGGTGGTCTTTTAAATTCGGTAAGTTATGTTTGAAAATATTCATGCTACGTATAATCCTACAAGTGCTTGACATTGAGGGGTGTGCCTGTTATCATGTCTATAACCCTCTGACTTTTTTAACCCTGCCTCCTTGTCAGCATGAATTTACTGAGTAAAAGTTTTAAAAAAAAAGTGGTTGTTTTTTGTTTTGTTTTGTTTTGTGTTTCCTGTGTTATGATTTCAGCACCTAGGATGTGTGTTTTGTAATAATATCAACTTTCCCTTGGCAGTTGTAAAAGACAGAATCGTTCTAAATTCTGAAAGCCGTGTGTCCAGAGAATGACACAAGAAAACACTAGGTCTTATTAAATTTATGATAGGCATCACCAGTACCTAGCTGTTAAGTATCTGTGTGTGTTGTAAGGGTCTGTACAATTGAGTATTTGGTTGGAGTGCAGCTGTGTTGGGTTGGAAACCTTCTCCTTCCCAAGTGCTGTACCAGATGTGGACCATGTGATGGCAGCATTGTATCAACCTAGAAGAGGAGGGCTGTGCTCAAAGAGGTTGTGAGTCTGAGAAGGGATTTCTCTCTATTTTTCTTAAAATAAAAACCCCTCAGCGGTGGAGAATAAGCTCCTGCAATCTGGAAACACAGCACAAGCAGATTTAACACTGAATTGTTCTACCCAATGGAAAATAATAGGAAGAAATTAAAATATTTGACATGCCATGAGTACAGTGTGGACTTTCTACTGACAAAGCCGATGTTTTAATTTAATGAAAAATATTTTCCCTACTGATTATAATAATAAAGTGCATATGGTATATGTGAATTATGAACTCAGAATATCACTGCTAAACCATGTCTTTCACTAAGAGGCATTTATTAAGTTACAGGTAGGGTTTTTTTGCTGTTGAAATAACCAGTAATTAATCACTATTTGGATAGACTTTCAAGTGGAAGCATCTGAAGTCTCTGAGGGCTTCAGCTTTTCTGACATCTCCAAGGTGTTTTAAGGAGCAGACAGTACTGTTAACCTTTGGCACTTGGTAGTGTGGCAAGCAATAGTTTCTTAAAAAATTCAAGTTTCAATGCTGTTTTCTTGTAAGTAGCAAAATAAAATAAAAGATTATATTGAATACTTCCAGTTTATATGCTTACACTATGCTTAAATTAATATGCTGGTAATTGATGTAAAAATTCGTCTCTCTCTCAAACTGGATTATCTCTTAGTTCTCTGAAGAGAGCGTGAAAGTGCTACCAAATCAACCCAGCAATGCTTATACCTGCACTGCCTGCCTTTGGAGGGAGGACAGTGTAAAATCAGCCCCTGAGCTTGCTAGAGGAAAAAGAAGGACTGAAACAATGAATTCGACTCGCTATCCCTCAATTTTAGCAAGATGCTTGACACCTCTCCTGCTTGGTGACTGGGAGTTTGAGACTGAGAACCCATGGTGGTGTGCAGAAGGAGGATTCCTTGGTATCAGCTCTGCAGTGCGTGCCCTCACCTGCTTATGGTTTTAATGAAAATGACTTTTAAATGAAAAGTCTTCTAGGGCTGCACTGAACAGGGCTCTACAGGGAATAAACTTAGTAATATTTGAAATGCTTTGAACGAGCTCCTTGCTATACAAAATCCAGTGTATGACTACTATTCAGAACTGAATATTGACTATACTTTTCCACAAAATAATTTTAATTTTTAAACAGTTTAGAAAGGAGTTGTTCATCAAAATGCTAAAAGCTGTTTTTAATAGCCAGTACAATATTAATTACTGCTGATTATGCAATTGAAAAATTTGGGTGGTAGATATTAGGTGACTTGGGAAATATTTCCTAGGAGATTCATATCCTGGTTGAGAACAATATTCCTTGAATTGTCATTGATAATTATCTGAAAAGTGTGCCCAGCATAATTTACTCCATAGAAATTGTCATTTGGTGTGCTCTGGTGTCTGAATATTCGCTTACTCTTACAATACAGTTCCAGAGACTTCAATTTTAAATCAAGCAAGACGTTGGCACACTGTGGTTTCTTTTATTGTTTTTAACATTTTTAGAATTTATGTAATGTAAATAAAAAAAAAAATCCAGAATTTGCTCTGGATTTGAGTTTTGGGGTTTTTTGGGCTGCTATACTCTTCCACCTGCCAATGGTTCAAACGGGTGTTATGAACATGGTGCATGTTACGTTGCTTTTGACATCACTGTTTCATATCTACTTTCCACAATCTAATTTAAGGTGGCATCAAGAACCACAAAGGTACTGGAGTCAGCTACAGCCACAACTAATACGAATGGTTCACTAAAAAACATATTAAAATTGAAACACCAGTTCAAATATGGACTCTGCCAGAAGTTTTCTTATTCAAAGCCTGTGCTTTCAGGTTTTCTTCATGACCATAGTGTAATGTCCTTTGCCCTGGGCCAGCTATTCATACTGCAAAAAATTTGGTGCTGTTCTTCCATGTGTTACAGCAACTACTGTCACTCTTAGAAATACCAGGTATCGACTGAGATGGATTGAGGGCGAGAAGGGAGAGAACTCACACTCAGAATATGCAAACTGCTTTTTGTCTGAGTAGAGGTTATTTTTACCTTTTTGTCACACAATTGCCTTTTTCCTTCTTCTAAACAACACTTGTATTGTCCTGGGTGAAAATGGTTACATGTAACCTGCTTATTGCTCTCAGCTCTGAAATTGCTTTTTATTATGGGACAGTAATTTTTTTTGGTTGTTTGTTTAACCCAGTGTATTAGGGGATATCAGAAAAGGAGTAAGGCTGGCCAGCAACTTCCATCTCTCCGTCTAATTATATATGTTGTTTCTACCCTTAAATACCTATTTCTGTCCTGGCTGACCGTAGGTTTTAGAACAAACTTCTGATGTGGTTGGTCATAGCCAAACCAGAACATATGATTCTCTCTTTTCCTCCTTCTTCCCACTGTAACATAAGGTAATTGAAATCAAAATCCCATGTCCCTCGTTTTCCAAAGAAAAACAGCACTGAAATATTTCACTTTGTGTGTTGTTGACATGTTCTGACTCTGTTGAGTCACTGCAGCAAACTGTGAATGATGATGTGTGAAATGAAAAGTCCCTGCCCAGTGCACAGCAAGAATAGCACTATGAAATCCTTGCCCCACTGAGCTATTTGATATGCGCTTTTGTCTACGCTATATTATATCCAGATATGCAAGACTGCCTTTTTAAACATCCTGTCAGATTTTTACCTACATGCCAGGGTTTTACTTGCTTAGCAGGTTTATGCAAAGTCTTCATCCAAAACATTGCTTTGAAAAACTTACCACGCATGTTCACTTTAGGTAGTTGTTTTTTTTTTAAAAAAAGATTACCTCAAACATCATCAACCCCCCCAAGAACCCCCTCCTAACAGTTTGCCACCCCTGACTTAAAAGTGAATCAATTTCCCATCTACATTTGCTCATTTTCTTTTCAGCTGCCAATTAATTATTGAGTCTTTAGAGGATATCCTTAAAACAACTGTAGAATTCTTCACATTATCTGGTAATAATTTTATTTAATTTAGACTAGAGCTTAAGAAAATTAGTGTAAAGTATTTGGAAAATGCAGATTTTATTTGTGTTTTTGTTACCTCAGACATTATCAACAAAATTTTGTGTTTTGAAATAGAAGTTGTTACCTGAAAATGATGCATAGTTATGAAAAAACAACAAAGTATGGGCCTAAAACCTCAAACTGCTGTAATAAAATATGCACACAAGCCAATGGTTTTTCACTACCTGATGCAAATTTTACTAAAGTAAAATTCTTCATTTAAGTACTCCTACTAAATCTCCATTCCATAACTGACTACCTCCTTGAAAACTGCTGATCTTTCACTCTCTTACTTTCACTTCTTGCAGGCGAGAACTCAGCACATTTGAAAATAAAGTGGAAAAAAAATAACAGATCTGCATAAATGAGGTAAGTTGCCACCTGTGGGAATCCAAATTTTTCAAATATCTTGCTCAAATATTACAAATTAATATGCAGCCTGCCTTCATGTCCTGGATTTGGGGTGCGTCAAGAGGTGTGTGGCAAGCAGGTCGCAGGAGGTGATCCTCCTC
This sequence comes from Burhinus oedicnemus, assembly GCA_008921705.1. Classification (NCBI taxonomy): domain Eukaryota; kingdom Metazoa; phylum Chordata; class Aves; order Charadriiformes; family Burhinidae; genus Burhinus; species Burhinus oedicnemus. Next base: position 1,397,259 of record VFFE01007239.1, on the reverse strand, counting down.
TTCTACTCTGCCCTGGTGAGGCCACATCTGGAGTACTGTGTCCAGTTCTGGGCTCCCCAGTTCAAGAAGGACAGGGAACTGCTGGAGAGGGTACAGCAGGTGGCTACAAAGATGATTAGGGGGCTGGAACGTCTTTCTCATGAGGAAAGGCTAAGGGACTTGGGTCTTTTGAGTCTGGAGAAGACTGAGAGGGGATCTCACCAATGCTTACAAATACTTAAAGGGAGGGTGCCAGGAGGATGGCACCAGTCTTTTTGCAGTGGTGCCCAGTGATAGGACAAGAGGTAATGGGCACAAACTTGACCATACGAAGTTCCATCTGAACATGAGGAGGAACTTCTTTACTTTGAGGGTGGCAGAGGACTGGAACAGGCTGCCCAGAGCGGTGGTGGAGTCTCCGACTCTGGAGACATTCCAAACCGGCCTGGATGCCATCCTGTGCAACCTGCTCTAGGTGAACCTCTATGGCAAGAGGGTTGGACTAGATGATCTCCAGAGGTCCCTGTGATTCTGTGATTAAGTTCCATAGGCTTTACATGGTCATAATTTTCAGTTACGTCCTTTATCTTGGACCAGCAACTTTGGCTGCACAAAATATTGGTTTAGTTCTTTTCTGTCATACAAGAACAGCTCCTCTCCTCCTGGGAAGGCTGAGCAGTGAGACAGGGAAGGATCAGGAGGGAGAAATCTCAGACAATTGCACTAATGCTCAGGCTACATGCTGATGTTGTCACGGGGGGCTGAATCTTTTGTGTAGGACCACAGGATTAAAATTGCAGGTGTCCAGTAGGAGTCTCTTAACTCCTGCCGACTTTCCCTTTTGGAAGTCTGCAAAACTCTCCTGCTTCTTTTCAATTTTTCACTTGGCACAATCTCTCACTTGATCTTTTGTCTGAGCTACCTGAAATAGATGGGAAGAGTAAGTCTTGATACAGTTTTTCACTGACAGCAGTATAGAAATAATCCGTTTCTCTGAGTTTTTAATAAGAAAAAATAAACAACTATTTCCAACACTGAATGCCTGAATGTCAGTGCCTGCTGTTATACACAGTGCTCTAAATCTGCCACTCCGGCATTGCATGTCGTAAGAAAGCATCCAATATTTTCACATGGCTACGTTAAATCCAGGTAACTGTGAGCTTTAACATCATTACTCTTAAAAGGAATTTGTAATCTGTTCTACTTTTGATTTCATGAGACTTTAAAAAGAAATATTGTTATCTATTTTGAATCCTAATCCCTCCATAGACATTTTTGTTCTAGGTGATTCCTTACTGGAACCATAGTGTACTGAAAATGATGAAGTAAATAACATTTATAAATTGAGGATAGCCCAAAGGAACCCACTGCATACCACAGAGAAGATAGATGTCTAGAGGCTTCTGACATGACAAAGTTGATAGAATGATTTTTTTTTCAAAGTTAGATATATTGACTCATGTATTCATTGCATTTTGATTAGCAATTTGTTCATTACTGTTGCTTTTAAATCTCTTTTGTGTGAAAATGAGAAAGCACAGTATCACTAATCGTCATCTTTCACCATTATACACATGAAAGAGGTAATTCTGAAGTTTTCACAAAATGTTAAAACCATACCATCACTGTGATCTTGTACAGGAGAATAGAATGAATTAAAAACATTGATTATGCAAATTAAAAATCATAGTAACTTGTAGTTAGTATTTCCATCTCAGAATTATTAATTCCAGTGTGTCCCAACCTTATATACTTTTATTAAATTTTCAGGATAAATTTAAAATTATTCTGAATTGAAAAATTAATTGTAATTGAATAATTTTTTGAACAGTGTGCAGTGGGATTGCTGAATTCTAATCAATACTAAGAAGGCTTTCCATCAGGTTCCCTAGAGTACCTGTAGTATAACTAATAAAATTAAATATTGATGTCAAATGTCTTTTACGATGTGCATGGGATTTCACTCTTCAACAGCATTTTCTCTGGAAAAATGAATCAGCAGTGGTTCATTTCTAAATGCAGACATGTAAACTTCAAGACACAGGTAAATCTGAGATTCTACTCCCTTATATCCATATAGTGTTAGGTTCAGAAAAGGGAGCTCTCCTATTGACTTCAGCACTCAATTTCTCTAAAGAACAGGATGAAATGATAGAAAGATTTGAGTATGTGTTTAATTCATTGCTTGTTTAGGACTCTAAACTTTTGCAGAGTTAGGGTTTGCTTGCTCTTTTACTTCACCATGCAAGACTTCCATTATTTCCACTGTAAATTCTGGACTGAAGGTCAGATTGTTACATGCCATATCTACTGCCCCATTGCAGTAGATATTGGGAGTCATGTGGCTAGTGTCGTAGGGTTTTTTTCCCTATTTTCTTGCTTAAACCTCCCTCTGACAGATGATAGCCATCTCCCCAGTGTGCATGCAGTAAGAAGGACACAACAGACAACTATCGCCAAACACTGACATTGTGAGTTGATTAATCAAAAATACAGTGATTTATAGTTTTTATGACTGTTTGGAAATTCACTAAAAGCATTGTATGATCCCTTGTATAACTGATTTATGAAGTCTTTCATTCGATATGATATATTAGGCGTGTACTATTGATAGTTCCTAGCATAAAGCAGTGCATACCTGTGCTTTCATTCAATATAACAAACTACATATCCACTAAGTGCAAAAAGGGGTGGAGAAGCCAGAAACTAATTTATATAGAGAGTAAAGGGTAGTAAATATTTATATTTCAATATTTTTACTTAGAATGTTTGTTTATAAAGTCAGTGAGATGAGGCACATCCTACATTATATCTAAAGTATCATGGACTCATACAGGTAATGCATTTAACGAATATAATTACCAAGGTTGTTGCTACACTGTTTGTTTATGTTAGTGCAGAAAATAATATTTTAGCACAAATATTTAGTGGAATGCTACTGAATTCTTCAACCACCCGAAAATATTTATAAAACTTCTGTCACATTAACTGTGCCTTAAAATGCTATTCATCTGCATCTTAGCTCTGCACTGAACATGTCCAGGGCAATGGTTTAGTATTCTCAAAGCTCGCTATCAGGTTTTCTTTCACCCATCCACTTTTTCAAAAATTAATTAAAACATCAGCTGTTACTATAAAAGAAAAAGCACATGCCTTTATTTCTGTAGCCTAATGATAAAGTGGTAACCTAGCATTAATTGTAAGCCATATAGCAAATTATGAAAAACAGCAATGCCCTGAAGTCTTTATCAAAGCATAACACAACATCCCACAAAGGAATAATATATAATTCCATTTCATCAGGCAGACCCCCATCCTCATCCCACACGTGTTGCATCCTGTGCATCGTAGATCCTCTGTCATACTTCCTCTGTGATTTTTTTTTTCAGCAGCCCTTTTTCAATTTCTGTCCATTCTTTTAGAACTATAAAAAAATACTATCTGTTGGCTCAGTTTGGAGCTTACATCTACTTTCATAGCAGTTAACAAGGTAACTGCACCTTCTTAGTGCCATCTTTTCTCAAGAATGCATTTTGGTTACCTACACAGATAACTCTCATACACCAAAAGCAAAGTAAAAACAATATATTAAAACAGGACACTGACATCTTCTGATTCTAAACAATTTTTCTCATTTTGCATTTTTTATTGTCCTATATTTTCAATTTGTGCTAATGTAAAACTTTGTCCTTCTTTGTGGCAGATTGACATTTGCATTTAATGATTGTCTTGCTGTGATCTGTGCTGACCAGATTTTTCCTTTCAGAAAACTGTGCCCTTTTGTTGCTTTTTCATTTGCCCCATGCTTAGACTGAAAAAAGGAAATTTGACTGAAAGGATCAGACTAAAATCCAATTTTTTGGAAGTTGAATTTAATACTTTTTGGAAGTCACTCATTTGCTGGCAAAGCACAACTGTGCTAAAAAGCCAGGAACAACTTGATTGAATCATTATATTGTTTAGAGTATTAGCAAAATCAAATTTGGAGAATGAAAAGCATTCCTTTTTAAAAAAATCTGAGTATTTGAGGAAAAATATTGTGATTACTGGAAAAGGTAGACTGTGTCTCTCCTCTTGCTGATGTATTTTTTAATGATAGGAAGAGCAGATGGGGTCCAGTAGTGGTAACCTTCCTGAAAAGGGTTGGGTAAGCACAATGGCATCAGCCAATGGCATTTTTACAACCATCTTATGTGGACTGCCAAGAGCAGTGTCTGTCTTGGTGTTGCTGTTAACTGTTTGAACACATCCTTGGGAACTTGAAGCATTTTTTTCAGGAATGAGAATGACAAATTCAGAAAACTGCAGTTGTGGGGGAGAGAATATAATATAAACTATGTCCTTTTATTCTATTTCCCATCCCTTGAGAAAGATGAATGAGAGTCAAATTACCCAAATGTTATTTTCATGGTTTTGGTGAAAAAGCATTTCAGAGATGGGTTAGTCAGAAAACTCAATACTGTTTTCTGACTTCTGTGTTTTTTTGATGATACCTATCCCCATTCCTGTTCTGGAGTTCACAGCTGAGATTTGGACTGAAAGTGAAACCCTATATTAAGAAAAGTTCATTTTGTGGGGGTATCTTTAGCTACAGAGAAATGTATTAATGTATCTATTTTTTTTTCTAGTCTAGACGTTTGCTGAAAATATTATCTCTTTATCAGTGTGAGTGTGTATGAAAAATAGTCCTTTTGCTATATGTTAACTCCATAATTCTCTGTGGTAGTGTTATCACAGATAACCTAGGCTGGATAGACATTTTTCAAAAAAATCTCCACATTCTGTTATGGAAAACTGAGACTTCAGTAGGTCAAAATGTACTGCAATAATAGTATATAAAAAGATCTGTATAATTAAAAACTGTTTAGTCTATGATAACATTAAAATGTGGATAATATTTTAATAATATGAAAAAACCCCTGGTTTTGGCAATTTAAAAACTTTAAACAGTTTGTAGTTAGACATCTTTTCCATGTTCCTATGAGTGCCACCTTCTGCTGCCCTAAAATTTACTGGTTTTTAATATGAAGGCCAACACATGATCACTGTTGTTTCTGAGATGCACTCTGCAAAACCATGCGAGTTCATGAGAGTGCTGCGAATTTCATGAATTTTATCATATCTTCTGAGTTCAGTGTAACATTATCTTTGATCCTGACTCCAAAACTCACAAACTTCCATTTATTCACAAAAGCTGCCACCTCTGGGCTGCTGTCTGACAAGATGTCCACCATCCCCTGATAGCTTTGCACCTGGAAATAAGCTGGCTCTTGAAAAGATGGCAGTGCCTTGCATTATTTTCAGCCACCTTGTCCAGAGAAATTGAATGAACTGGAGGGAGACTAGTTTAAAAAAGGAGAATAGGAAGCAGGAGACAGCATGAAGAACAAGGGAGAATGGAGGAATCAGCAGATTGTGACAAGGTTTAGAGGAAGAATTTGTGATGTGCGTGGAGACATAAAAAGCAGAAGAAAGCTAAAGCAGTGAAGAGAGACATGAAGGGAGAGAGAGCTGGAAAGGTGGACTGGAAAAGGATCTGAAGAGACAGGAGAGATTAAGGTTTTGTAGAAAGAGACTAGGAGTGCAAATAAGCATGCTGGGGAAAGTAAATACGTGGTATATAAGACTAGAGATTTACTGGGGTAAGCAACCACAAGGCAGGATGAGGAGGAGCTAAAGGTAACTGAGGAGACGGAAAAGGGATGATGTTGAAGGGAAACGTGCTAGTAGGTAGTTACTATAGTCACATACAGTATATACATTTTTTTATTATCGTCTTATTACTCTGCATTACTATCTTTATTAAGTGAAAGGGAGGGGAAATGTATAGCAGGAAAGGTGGGAGGCAGGATTACAAGTAGAGACTGAGAAGGAACTGGAGAAGAAGAGGGAAAATGTCAGAAAATAGAAACTGAGAGGAAGGTGATGGGGTGAGGAGAATGAGGATGAAGGACAGAATCCAAGGACTGAGAGAGAGAGAAGGGGAAGGGGGTAACATTTAGGAGCAGCAGTGGGGTCCACTTTATGCATACCAACATCAGCTTTAATTATCACCCTGAAATGCAGGTGCATGTTTGCAGGTCAAACATCATTGTGTATGATAGTTAAAGTATAAATTCATTATAAGAATTTAAAAGTTTTTAAATGAAGTCTCATTATTAGCTGTGAACCATGATTTTTTTGTTTTTAATGCTTGTCATTAAATTCCATAGTGGAAATTTTAATTTCATAGACTAAAACAGGAAACTGAACAGAGAAACAGTACATATGGTAGTTCACAAGAGTGGCATTGTGAATAAGTGTAAAAATAATGTGGTTACTTTAACATCAGGTAGAGGTTTTGATAATTCGATTTATGTTATCATTGTATGAAGAGGAAGTGATTTTTTCCCTCCTATTTTTGATTTGCAAGTGGCGATGTTTTAAAAATCTGTGCTGTGCTCTGAAAACCTGCTCATCCGAAAGCCACATACCAACCAAGCCAGAGCTGCAGGCTTGTATGTACAGATTATCACCTTGCAGACACTGAGATGAAGCTATATGAATTACAGAGCACTTGCAAAGGAGTAAAATATCTCTGCTCTGCGGGTCTGGGGTGGGGAAAATAGATGATCATGTTTCATGTATAGTTTGCCATACATACAAGCTGCCACCTGGAAAGCTAACGGCTCATAGAGAGTGTTTGTTTTTCCTTCACAGCCAGCAGTCGCCTTTGTTGAAATAAGCCCAGAAACACTCATAATAAGGCACAAATACCCTCCAAGAACTTACTGAAGGATACTCAGTAAATCTTTCAGTCAAGCCTCAACAACAACAACCACAAAAGGTACTAGCAAATTCCTCTTAAGCAGGAAGAAAGATAAGTTTTGATACAGTGCTCGCTTTTTTAAAAATTCTGAGTGAATAAAGGAGTCTTGAGAGAAAGTTCCCGGTTATGGATTACCTATAAAAAGAATAAAAGAGATGAACATTGAAGGTTTTTCACGGCTGTAAACAAATAATTTGTGAGCACACTGCGCTCAGACCACAAATAGAAGCAGGAATTAGAAGTGCCCCTAGCTGACCAGCATATACATATATCATTGGTCTGGTGTAATGAAGATTACCTGATAAAGATCACAATATGACAGTTTTCCTTTTGCATTGGCTGCTGAACAGCCAGAAACTGTTTTCTGCGGCCAGCCAACTATTGATCCAACTCCCTCCTGTCAGTGATGCAGTTAATGGGAATTCCACAGGCAAATAAAAGCTACATTTTGTCTTCATTTTCATCTGAAATATGAGCTGGTCCTTTGTACTCTAGACAGTCATTTATTACTCATTTTCCTTTATTGATGTTTATGAGCTGAAGCATAAAATGATTCTCAAATGTAGTTTAATTGAGGCAGCAGTTGACACTGTGACCATGATTACTGCTGCACCATCAGCTGCATTAAATCCATGAATCAAGGTTTGCTTTTCATTGGTCTTTGAGGCAGCATACGGTAGAAAGTATCCTTAAAATGCAACTGTGCTGTAGCTGGAAAAATATGTCGATTTGTCTTCATAGGGACTGAGGGGGAAAAAAGTGCCCAAAGTCCTTAGCAAACAGCAACAGAGCAGTAAAGTGTTTCTTATTACTTTACATTCAAAGGCTCTTACCCTCCCCTCCTGGCATCTTAAAAGTTATATGTAAAATAGTTTTTCTTATATGCTTTTTAATATTTTTCTCACTGAATTATGAGCAACAATATGAATAGAAGGAAGAGCTGCCATACACAGCAAGAGGGGAAGCCAAGGCACTCAATTCATTTGTAAAATGGTAAGGACAATCAATACTGCGGGGAAGTATTTTTTATATGCAGTTATTAACTCATAAGCTACAGTATATCTCATCTCATTTCAACAACAGCTGAGGTCTCCATTTCCCCCTGGAGACCCCTGCAGGTCCCATTATGAGAATCATAAATAATATGTGCTAATGAGATATGAATTGATTATGTTGGAAAAGCTGACATTTTCATCCATCATTCTAAATGATGTTTAACAATGGATTACCAGCCAGTAATTCCTCTGATATGAGATTAAATAAAATAGCAGGCTGTTTCAGCAGGCTAGCTCAAGGAGATGGCAATAAATCTGCTCAATTACTGTATTACCAATCCGTTTTTCACTGCTAAGGATATTATTATTTCATTTAGACTTGTTCATGCATCATAGATTATTTTATTTCAGTCAGTCAATGGGAGAAACTGCAGTATTTTATTCACTGAGCTGCAAAGAACTGGGCTTTGATAGAGTACAGTATGCACAGCTCAGTAGGCCTCAAGCGGATAGAAGAAATGCTACTGAGCTCCTATCAGATCAAAAATACATTGTGAAATCCACATTTCAGAAACTAGCATTTTGTTTTCAGCCTAATTTACTTTACTTATCTGAAAAGTCTCAACTGAAGGATACTGCCTAAAAAGCTGATCAATTGAAACAGAATTATTGGATCCTCTAAGATGATTTGTACTTCACCTCGGTCCTGTAGTATATTGAGAATTAGATCATTCAGACTATCCTTTGGCCTGGCAAATTAGATTGCAAATAACTGTAATACAAATGGTCCCTTTTTTCCCCTGCCTCATGCTCAGGAGGGAGGGGGGAAAAAATAAAAAAGCATGCAAAGTTTATTAACAAAAGCCTATCATAGAAAGTTATTTTCTTTCCCAGCCTGATCTCACAGTATTGAGAAATTCCCCTTCCTTGCAACAATATCTAATACTTTGAACTTTATTTAACACCCAAGTTCTCCCCAGAATGTTTAGTAACTACAGTTTATACTGAATTATGGAGCATGTCTAATACCCAACTAAGCCACCCAGATCTGGGGGATCTTTGAGAGATGGGTGAGTTTTACCCATCTGGCCCAGTCTGCAAAGTAGTAAAGCAGGTGATTTGTGGCCAATGCATCACTCATATGGTGTAAATGACTCCTGTTACTTTACTAGCTCCTTTTCTGTAAGAGAAAAACAAAAGGTGAGCACAATGTTTCCTCCACTCTCTGCACACCAGTGAGGCCACAGCCTTGCAGTGGCAAGTAGTAATTCATTCCTTGCAGAGGGGAATCTATCCAAAACCTGCTTTTCAGGTTGCCCTCCACAGACCTGACCCCTTTTCTCTGCTGATGGGCATCCCCCAGAGAAAAATACCAATAGGGTAGGATTTTCCTCAAAAGCAGGAGCACAAGATCACTTACACTCTAATTGTGGAAACTCTGTACTGAAGTGCAGTGGTTAGATGGAAGAGGAGAAATGCATGGAATAGAGTTTATTTCTTTTCCAGTTTTATCACTCAGAGGTCAGCTGAGAAGTGAAAGCTGCTGAGGTGCAATGGAAAATATGCTCCAGTAATAAGTTTCTTCCCTAACTGCTTGTTTCTTGGTGCAGCAGAAAAGCTTACAGACATGTTGCAGAATAGCCTACCCCTGGAAGCATAACCCTATGTTTACATGCAGTGCTGGACTCTAACTCAGCATTGAGGAAAGTTATATGGGAGTCAGTGTGGATAGGTCTTTGGAAAAAAATGATTCAATTCTCATCACCAGTCAAAAAGGCAAAGAGACCTGTAGGAAATGTTTGGGAAAGGAGTGGAGCTAAACCTGAAATGTCATTATGTTGCTGTGTTGACTAAGGCCACCCATTCAAAATGGATATAGTAGAATTAAAGAACAGACCTGGAAAGATGACAAGGATGATAAAAGATACGGAAAGACTCGTGTGCAAAGTATACTAAATAGAATAAAAATCTTCAGTTTGGAAAAGACTGGTTGGGAGAAGGAAGATATCAAAGATCTAGAGGAAGGGAGAATTGTTAGTATTTATCAAAAAATAGGTCATTCAAAGAAATGGTCAAGCAGATGCATTTCAAACAATCAAAACATTTCAAACAAACTAAAATTAGATTACAGCATTCATTCATTATGTTCTGGAGATCAAAATGTTACTGAGATTAAACCATTCAGTAAATAATATGTCCATCGTGTCTTAAATAAAAAAAAATCCATGTAGAATAAAGTTATTTCTGTAACAAAATAATACTTGAATCTTTGAACATAATAGCTTAGTTTTCTTATAAGGGTTGTATTAATGAAATAACACCTATAGCATGAGTTTTGTTTTAAAATACTAGCACACTAGATAGAAGGATGTTTTATCATAATTTTTTCTTACTGATACGTGGCTGTGGTTTCCCAGATAACTACAAAATTAATGACTGACAATACTATATATAACAGAAAATGATTTAGGTATAATATTTACCAATGAAACAGTAACATCCATTATATTGTGTAGAGTGTATAACCAGGGGGTGGTATAGTATCTGAAAGCATATCTAAGTTAGGCAGTTGAGAGGTAAAAGCAATATGTCTCAAATTCAGTTAGAAAAAGAGCTATTTGCCTAAGCAATTTTTGTCTCTATTTGCTGTTCATTTTGATTTTCTGAAGTCAAGGAAATTGCAAATATAATAAGAAACTTCTGGTTTGCTTGTTAAAATACCAGTACCTTAATCAGCAGTATCAGTAGTCGAAAGTATTGAAATGTTATTTTTAATGTGTAGGCATATCTTATTTCTTCTAAAAGTGTTAATAGATGTCATGAAACTGTTTAAAAATGCAAGCTTAGTTATAAATCAGGGTGCTAACTAGTCTCACTAAACTTGTGGTAGTGGGAGGGTGAACTAGGAGGGAACAAATGGACAAAGCATCTGACCCCAGTGTTGCTGTTCTTCTATAATATATACTTTCTGACCACTGGATTATGGTTCACTCCCAGCTGCCTGCACGTGTGTACTTACCAGCCCTACACATAACTCTACAAAAAGTTGCACAGCTTTGAAAACTGGTGGGTTTTTTTTATCCAGTGGGAGGGACTCATCCCTGTACTCAGTGTCTTACTTCGTGCAGTTGGTGAATGTTGACATTGCAACTGCTTATGTGGTAACAGTATTAACTATTATAAAAAGGTAGTACTAATTGTGATTTAGGCTGAAGACTATTAGAGTTGTAAAGCCTCAAAACGTCAAGATGTTTACATGTACGTCAGCTGCATTTCACAACGCCTTCAATGTCAAGCTGACACTGAAATTTCGGGGATTTTCTTTAAAACTTGGTATAATTTTTTAGGAGTGGCTTTATTTATTTTCAGTATTAGCCCTGTTTTAAGGTAAGAATACTATATTTTCATTTTATGCATTTTGAAACTCAAACAGAATTGCCTGTGATGAATAAGCAGAATTTCCCTGAATTGACTTTATTTGAGGGGTTGTTTTTTTTCAACTGCATAAAAGTAACTGCAAACAAACATATTAGCATGTGTGTACTGGTTATTACACCATATAATTTTACTGAGTCACCTTTAACTCAGCTGTGATGAAGCCTCTGAAGTATGTAACAGCCTGGGCAAAAGAGCATCCCAAAAAAATGGGATGCTGAGGCCATGTCTGAATAGGAATCTGTTGGGTTGCTGCCCATGCAGCCCAAGGTTCCCCTGCTGTGATGAACACAAGACACCCCTGACAGACACCCCCTCGTCCTCCTTTCTGTCCTCCTGCTTTGGAGTCCAGGAGAAACACAAATGTAAATGCAGAGGGTGTATTTTGCAGCAGGCGAGGAGCACCCTGGGGAGGTTGCAGCAAACTCCTGCAGCACCTTAAAGACAGGACAAGAAGAAGAGGCACGTCTTTGGCATTTGCCCACCTCCCCAGGATGGATTTAGTAGTCAGTGAACCCTAAGGAGTTATTTACATTGAGCCTGTAAGAAGTATAATCTTGTAATTCCCAGCACACAGTTTCGTGTAACTCCCAAATATTATGTGTTGCAGAGAGAAAGAGGGAAATAGTTTCTGCCATCAGAAGACTGATTAGGTTTTAAGGCTAAGTGTATAAAAGTACAAATCCTATAATTCAGGACCTGAATTTCTATAACGGAACCTATTATGGCACAGATGGAGTTAAAAAAGTTATTAGCATAACATCTCATGGTGAATCTCAAGCCATACTACAAAGTTCTTGTCTGTTTGCACTGAGAACTCTCATTTGTAGTGTAAATGTAGGTGACATGTTGGTAGGCATAAATGTGCATAAATGTGATGTGCACTTTTATCTGTCATGGCAAGATGATTCTCCAAGCTAACTGCATATGAAATAATTATTCCCTCAATTTTGAGAGTTTTTGGTGAAGCCTGAACTAATACAGGTTATCAAGCTGTAAAACAGGAAATAAAGTTATGATGTGTATTATGAGCACATTGAAGTCATTCAGAGCTGAGCTGACCAGTGTGCATGGTGCAACTGAAGGCCTGGGTAGCATTTGAATACAGCAATTAGAACACAGAATTAGAGGCAGCATTTGCCTATGTCACTAAGACTACCGAATTCCAAAATTGCTTTAACATGCTGTTTAAAGCATGTCTGAAACAGTGCTGCATAATCCAGTTTATTAGGAAGTTGTTGCCACTGGATGCCAAAAAGCTAATATGCATACAATTTGAGGATGTAAAACAAAAACAAATGACAGTTATTGGAGATAAAAACCAAATCCCATAATTACATGGGATTTATAAAATATCCTGGTGACTATAAACAATACTTTAGATGACATAATTATTTGAATATTTAAGTATTTTCCCGCTGCCTTAACAACAACTATATTTATAGGATGCCAAATGCTATTCCTTATTGGAGTTTAAACTGTAGATTGAATTATAGATGCTGACTGTCCCCAAGTCATTTACAAGCCAAGTTTTCTCATTGTTTTAATACAGAATTTATTTTCAAGGAAATTTCACATTGAGCATCTGAGTTCTTTCAGCTCTCCAGTGTAGACAAGCACAGGATATTAACTTTAACAGCCAAAAGCTGGCATTTGCTCAGTAAGATGTGAGCATTTCTACTAAAACAGAGAGGTTCTTGCTGCTGGTATGGGAACTACAGACACTGTCAGTGTAAGGGTTCAAAAGCGAATCTTGGGTCTTGTGCAGGTTGTAACAGAGATACTACTGCTTTTCCTTGGTGTTTATTCATAGCTATATAATGCTTATCAGTTCCTGCCCTCTCACAGTCCTTTCAAATACGTTCAGGACTTTGAAGGTCAAGATATTCAAATTCAATTCAAAATACAAAAATTTGGTACAGTGACACACACTTTTTATTTTTTTACTTTATCCTCTTTTCTTCCATTTTTTATGATTGAGAAGACACCAACGTGTGGCCAGAATTTTAAAATGTTTCTCATTTACCCTCTGCTTTTTTAGTGCCAGTAATTCATTACCTTCTGGAGTAAGGAAAGGAAATTTTTCCATTTCTCCAAATGAGCCACATGATCCTAAAACTGATATGTGCCAGCTCAACTCCATTGCTGTCTCCATCATACCTCTGAGCAACTCCTCAACTCAATGTACCTCTCTCTGTCTGTCCCCCCTTTCTGGTTGTTTTCCCCCGCAACAACAGAAACAGGGGCAGATTGCTGTGTTACAGATGTTGCTGCGTCACATCCTTCTCCCAGTGCTAGCCCCGAGGTGCAGATGAAGCTGCAAGGACTCTGCAGTACCTTCTCCAGGCTGTTTGCATGCAAAAGCGACACAAGAGACGTTGAGTGTGAAGGGATGTTGCTTGCAGCAGGTATTTGTCCCTGCACTGCTCACTGCAAATAGGCAGCCTCAAAAAGCATGGAACTTTTAAGCAGGGAAAGCTACTAGTATTTTACGAACAACAATTTTAAACTGTTTCTACCTCTTTTTTTTGCTTCCAGCTGGCATTGGTCACTAGAATTCCCTGTTACATAAAGGAGTTACGAAATTTGGATAATTTCAGCAATAAGGTTTGTGGGAATCCACTCCTGATGCAAAAATTGACCCTAGCTGGTCAGACCTTTCACTGAGAAACTTGCTCCTCTGGACTGGAGGTCAGACTGTCACATCTAATTTTCTCTTTTAAATTAGCATATTATGACTGTGTTAAAAATCTGTATTAAATAACCTTAAATTATTTAGTTCTTCTGATAAAAGACTTTGTACTTTAGCAATAGCAGGCATTACTAAGTATCCAGGCAATAAAGCACAGTGAAATCACAGATATAAAGGAATCCTGCCCCCAGATTAAAGACTATCTTAAAAACAGAAAGAAAAAAATCCAGATTTATTGCACAATCCACAAAAAAATATTTCTTCACAGTTCAATGATAATTCCTGGCTAGCATAGTCATCAATACCAGGTTTACAATAAAACATCTGGGGAACATATGCAGAAATAACCTTATTCAAACAGAAAGAGAGTAATCTGTGAACATACACTGTCCTCTAGTCCCATAGCAGTTTGATTTGTGGTATCATTTTATTTCTCGCTTGCTTGCTTGCTTTCTTTTACATTGCTGGAAGTTGGTTCAGAAGTGCAGAACTGGGATAGAGGTCAGAGATCACATTTCTTTCCATACTGAAAGTATTTTGTAGCTGGAATTGAGTAAAAAATTTACAAAATACAAGGTTAAAATTTTCTCGGTATGTCAAGGATTTTCTTTTTTGTTGAGAACTTATTTAAACTTTATGTAAACTTTATTATAGTGTCAAATGTTGCTATTTTAGTATGTATAAACTGAGATTTGAAAGAATCTTGAAAACATTGCCAGTTTGAAGCCATATCAGATTATTTAATTTGTCTTTATTTTTCTTTCTTTTTTCTTTTTTTTAAATCTGGAGCAGATCGTAGTGATGAAACTTATGTTTCCTCATAACAGGGGAAGGTAAAAAATCACAAAAAGGTTGTTTAGTCTCTTTGGGTGAGGTGATGATAATAGCAGAGTTATAAACTTGTCCAGGTATTAACTACAACCAATCGTTTTTATTTAACCACATTAGAATACTAAAAGAGAGGCCTTTTATAATCAATGAAAAGTTTCTGCAAGATTGCTTAATAGGATCATTTTTTTTTTATTCAGACATATGTAAAACAACCACGTGAGGACTGATTCTTCATCTTCCTTTTCTCTTCCCGACAGAACGGTAGCATTAGGGTATGACAGCCAACACGTGTATTTGAGGCTGCTGTAAACTTGCGCCTTCCCCTCACAGCTGTTCCTGCAAACATGTGTGAATAGTCATTCTCCTGTGCCTTGTGCTGAGCAAGCCCTGCTTTTCTTGGAGACTGGCCAGCAGCTAATGGGAAGGCAGCGTGTGTGCATGCCCGTGTGCTCTGCGCCCCCAGCTAACCCCGAGGCTACAGCCGATGGCCGCTCACCTTTCCCTTTGGGCATCCGGGAGCTATCGACTTCTCCTCCTGTGAGGCGAGATTTCATTCAGCGCTTTCAGTGGATGGAGTAAGTTGCACAAGTATCATCGATACAGGGCATTTGGTAGTGTTATCATAATATTAAAGCCAACGCCCTGTAGCTTTTGGACCCAGAAGCGTTTCGCTTGCTTGGAATTCCTCTGAAAATACTGAATAGGGGGAAAAAAATCCATTTGTTCCATCTAGTTAACATTGCTGGTTCTGCTTTCCCCCATTACTGCAACTTTATAGAATGAAATGCTGCAAAAAAAGGCTAATTTAAGAGCAAATCCACCCTAAAAAGTAAAAATCAATCTCTCTCTTAGCACAGAGAGCCCAAGGGAATAGAATACCAGGAATCATGGGTATTTTGCTGCTAGTTTTGACGTATGTTCTGATGGAAAAGATCAATGGTTTTCTCTTGGGGATAAAAGATTGCAAGGTCCGAATAGCCAGAAGTTTGTATGTCTATTTATCTAATGGCAAACAGTACAGAAGTCAGCAATGAGCACCTTTTCCTTGACAACAAGTGACAAGTAGGCCATTGTACCACAGTGCTACCATTGTTTAACTCCTTCTGCAGGTAATTTATAGGAGAAGGCAGAACAAAAGCATAGAATAATATACTTTCTGCTGAGTCAACCTAAATTTGACCCAGGAAGCTCTAATTAAATACCTTTTTTGAAGTCCTAATGAGTAATTGAGTAGTTTTGGTGATTAAAAATGTGCTGCTAGGTCCAAATAGACTGAGTGTTTTACTTGTCATCCTTAGCCTTTGTTCCTTTTCCTGTTCTTACTCATTAATCCCTCTCAGAAATTATATGAGAATGTCAAAAATCTATCCATTATTTGGTTGCCACATAGGAGCAATGAACAAATCAAGGCACTACCACTTGTTGGAGCAGTGACTGTGAATGGTCTGATGTAGTGGGTAGTCCTTTTCCTTGTACTGAATAGATTAAAGGAGACTCATCTTTTGACACAAGGGATCAAATTTATGGTAGGAATTTTGAGCAGCAGAAAGATCTGCAAGGCAAATAATCTCTATAGTATTTATTGCAGTCAAGCTGTGTCCCCAGCCCCATATTCTGTTTGTGAGAGCATTACCATAACCATCACCTGAAACTATCTAGTGGTGAGGTTTAAAACTTAAACATACTAATAGCCCATAAAAATTTTGGAAAAAAAAAATTAAAAAAAGATCTATGTGATACTTGGTACCTGTTGCTAGAACTGCCTTTTGTATAAATTGTACCCCAGCACCAATGACCCAAACTGCTGCTGCTCTCGATTCCACTCTGTTGCTAATTGCTGGTACAGACACCTCCTGTCAAACACATTGTTTCTAGGCCAAATCTTTGAGAGTAGCATTGCATATATCTTATGCTGCTGGCAGATTTTTCTTGGAACCTGGAGTTTTTATGATTTGTTATGACTACCATAAGCAAACTCAGGTTAGTCAGTCAGTCTCACATTTCTTAAATGTTGAGAAAAGGTACCAAAAATCTTTAGGTTCATATCCATGGTATACAGATTTGCAGACAGTAAGAAGGTTGATCATGGTATTTCTAAGTCTAATCAAAAGTTGTCAGGCTGACTTTTACAGCTACTGAACCTCATTGATGTGGGATGACCACAACAAACGCTTACTGAGAACAGAAATACTGCAAATGCTGGTTACTCCAGGCTTAAAAAAGTCCTGCTCTGCT
This sequence comes from Burhinus oedicnemus, assembly GCA_008921705.1. Classification (NCBI taxonomy): domain Eukaryota; kingdom Metazoa; phylum Chordata; class Aves; order Charadriiformes; family Burhinidae; genus Burhinus; species Burhinus oedicnemus. Next base: position 1,380,284 of record VFFE01007239.1, on the reverse strand, counting down.
CACTAAACTACTGCATGGTAAATAGGACTGACTGGGGGATTTTACCTTAAAGCTGTGATACTCCAGTGGTGAATCAGCCCATTTCTACCAACTGAGCTGTCTTAAACTTGCTATCACATCCTCCCATTCAGTATGGTAAATGATGCTCACCCAGCTTTGCATAGAAATTCAAATAATTTGATAGCCTCCAGTATACCATAGGTGCTGGCTGCTACTACACAGGACTTTCATTTCATTGTGCAATTGTCACAAGCAATAATAAGAAATAAGACAGAGCCTATGGATTAGAAGTCCTCAAAGCTAGAGTGATCTCTTAAGAAAGCAGGTTGCTGCTGGGTTTCTACTAACTGAGATTTGGGAGAAGACCTACGCTGAAACTCTTTTTCCAGCCTGTATGAGAGAGGACCAAGTGAGTACCTAAAGCTGAAGATGCTGGCTGTGAAGGACTGAATCCTAGCTGAGGCCTCTAGGGAGTTGTGAAATATGTATTAAGGCTAATAGTTGGAGACTGAAAAGGTGCCTCAGAGCTCTCACAGAAAACCAGGTCCTAAGAAGCTTTTGTGTAAATTATACATGTAAATGCATAAGTGAAGGAAGCAAACTACAAAAGGGAAATGGATTGAGGAAATAAGAAAGTTACAGCAACTTAGCAGCATGTGCCAAATGTAAAATGTAGAAAAGGAGAATAAAATTTCATTTTTTGGTCTTGTCCTCTCAAAAGGAAAACAGAACCTCTGCAAGGAGGCAACTATGTTTCCTGTGTTGGCTGCAGGGCAGCACGGGCCCTCTCGCTCTGCTGCCGACCTGCTGGGGATTTGCAGGGGGTTTAGTCAAAGTAGGGGTGGCCTGAAAGTGGTGAAGCTCTCACGTCACCGTCAGCACTCCTGACCTCTGGGGTTCACAGCCCCATGCCTTCCTTTCCTCCTGTGAGGCTATCTTGTAATCCAAGAGTACCAGAATGCAGCGATCCTTGTCAGGAAAAAAATGCGTTCTCATTGAACTCCCAAACAGAGTCTGGCACCCAAACTAGTTATTTAATGGATGTGCGTAGCTCAGAAAAGGGATGGGGCTGTACAATTCTGTCTCTAGTGGCTGTACCCAGAGAAATCACAGTTCTAAAAAAATATGTTTCACTTAAAAAAGAAATAATCTACTCAAGGCTGACATGTTACATTTCCTTTACAGAATTTATTTAAAATTTATACTGTGTTTATTTTATCTCTGTCTCACAATAAAAAGTTTCATTAAATAAAAACATCCTTTCCCCTCCTACAGACAAAATATAATTACTTGAGACATAGATATTAGGACCTGTACACATTTTGTTGAATTAACTTCAAAAGAGTCAAAAGGGACTACTCATTGATAAATCAAGTCCCCCACCTTGATATATTTGGAAAACACTGGCATCCATAAGCAGTGAAATTCTCATTATCACTTCCGGTATGATAATATGCTGTATCCGAACCAGTGAATTGGTCATTCATTGTATACACTACCTTCACAATGAGAGTGGATGCAGATAGAAGAGCCTCGGTTTGAGGTCAGAGCCATGCAAGTACTGAAATTGCTTATCTTGCAGATTTTATTTGTTTGATCCCCTTTAGCTGTTTGACCTTTTATTTCATTCTGTGGTGGGAACCTCTTTTCCTCTGTTACCCTAACAATCAGCATTTTCTGATTTGAATAACAATGTCAGTTAAGCATTGGGAGGAATTGCATACAACTGTTCACTTGTGCCCTGCAAGCTCTTTTCCTATGATTTACACCATAGTGTGGTAATTAATCTGTTTTAGTCAGCTCTAGGAATATATCATCAACCCCAGGAAAACATAAAAAGAGCAAATAGATGACAATCTAGACTTTAGCTCATTTTTATGGAGATTGAAGTGGACCATAGCAAAGGTCAGATTCAAGGTCAAGATGGAAGCCATTGAAGAAGCTCTGATGGGGCTGGTTCTTCCTGTAGATCCATTCAATCTAACCAGCCAGGTATATAAATAGGGTCCTTCAGCTGCTGGCCCAACCAGCCTCTTCACATCGCAATTAACAGACAAGCACAAACAATTTACTGCTGAGATCATTTCAGTGATTTCATGCTACAAAAGGCACAACATAAGTACATAGGTAAACTGAAAAAAACTTTGGCTATGAAAATATTATCTACTTTTTCTAGGCAATCACTGTGTTAAATTAATGGCTACTTATTATGATTTATTTACACATCAAATAGTAATTTAATATCTTGTTAGGTCAGACTTTTATTTACTATATCTGTTTTAACTTTATATATGTTTCATAACTAGAGTTGTAGGTGTTTAATTTTATCCAACACCTTAACATAGTACAAATTAATTGCAGACTGATCCAATAGTGATTGGAGCTGGGATTTTTTTACACTACCTGTTTTATTACACTAATGGTCAAATCATGCTGTTACCAAAATTAATAGGAAAATCTCCCACTGATTTCCGTGAATTCAGGTTGTAGCACAAATTGTAAATAGTAGCTACTTGATTTTCCTCTAAATAAGGCAATATAGTAAATCGTAGAGCAACTTATTGACAAAAAAACCTCATTCAATAACAATATGATCTGCTGTGTTTATATATTATAACTTCAAATTCTGACTTCTAGCAATAATATGGTCAAGATATTTTTCTTAAAATAGAGGGGAAATGAGTTACTCAAAATGATACAGTCTAATTTAGTCGAGGTCACGTTTCATTGTGTGAAAAGAAGTGTTTAAAGAAATGCGTGCTGTATTAAAACAAGAAGATAAGTTATAATGACACTGTTATTTCAAGTTATGCTGCAGATGTTAGTCAGGTAAGTTCAGTAATTGTAACAGTGCTTCACTGTGCCACTATAATTAATAATCTATTGGTATTTCCAAACTTTTTTTTGAGGTTTAGTATATGGCTGTTCAAAATCAGAGTAAGTTGCGCATGTATTTTCCAAACAAATATATTAATTGAATTTTTAAAATAGTTTAAATCCATCATTTATGATTAGGAGGGAGCAAGTATTTCTGAGGTTTTCAGCAATTTTTTCAGTCATTTTAATTTTTTTCTTCTCTTCCTATCTGACTCTACATTTGAGTAATTTGAGTATGAACATCCAATGAAATAAGGAATGGTTTTGTATAATTTCCCCTGCTACTAATACTAAATGAGTGATCATCAGGCATTCCATTTCCTAGTTTCAGGTCTGGGACAAATGCTTACTTTTCAGACAATTTTTTTTTTGGTCACAAACACTTATTTCTATTTCTCTTTACATCTACTAGTTCATATGGAGAATTTCACATGTGGCCTAAGTACAGTAGGCTTTTGTCATTTTTCTTTAGAGATAATATAATTTGTAATTACTTAGAATACTTAAATGACAACTTCAGTGGGTTCAAATGGTGGAGTTTTACAGTTGTTTCCTAAAATTAAGACTGAACATATACTCTGCAGAATGCAAGTATTCTTTCTGTCTTACATAGGTTCAAATACCATCCTCATTTAGGTGTATCTGAGCTCCCTCCAGTAGTGCATTAAGCAATATGACTTAACATCTATCACATGTAGTTCAGGCGCTCTCTCATCTCCACCCCAGGGAGAGAACTGTGTGCCTAGTGGCGTGTTTTGTTTTTATTTTAAATGGCCAAGGAAAGTGGGTAGTGTTAATGGCATCAGACATCCATTTCCTTGCAATTAGCTGTCTGTGTTGTCACAATGCCCCTGCTGCCTTTAAATGCTGTGGGCGAGGAAAGAGAGATAGAAAGAGAGCATGTCAAATTTCATTCCAGTCCCATTTGAACACCCCCTTTTTTTTAAATTTAGAGATATACTCTAAAGCTGCATGAATTTTTTTTTTTTTTTTTACAAAACTTTTTATCCACAAAAAGCAGACTCATGTTGCCTGGGATATTTTGCTAATTCATATTGAACTATTTTGGGTTTTTAAAAAAGTGGCAAAGAATAGCCTTTATGTTTTCAATACACGGTGTTTATATTCAAAACAGTAGTTTTGTGAGGCAGGAGAAAACAGTGTGACTCATGCAGTTTTCTTCTGTGTGGAGCCTGTGTGTAGACCAACAGACAGTTTTAGAAAAGGGTGCACCAGGGGAGCAGCATCTCCCAGCTGACTGAACAATTCCGGAGTCATGTAGATTCAGTGGGATTTGGCTCAGGCACGCAGAGGGTCCCCTTTTTCCACTCAGTTTGATGGTTATCTCTTTCTGCTGTCTTCTTTCAGTAATGCTTTTGTCCATAGTATAATTAATTAGACTCTTGTAGATGTTTCAAATTTTAATTCTTTATCATATTCATTTTCCCGTTGCTTCAATGTGCAGTTTTACCTTCTGCGCTTGTAACTCTGGCCTTTGCCAGAGCCTGTCCCCCAAACAGGCACATGCGATTTAACCTACTGAGCTGCCAGCACATCTCAGCAATGTATTGGTCTGTGGTCTCATTCTTCTAGATGCAGAGTGCTTTCTAACACCCACTGAGGGCTCTCCATTGGCAAAGGACTCAGATGTGCAGAGAGCACTCCTTAACAGGCTGGCAGTTTCTAACAGGATTAAGTCCTTGGCAGTGTTTTTGTACAACTATCTTTTTTTTTTTCATTTCTTGATTATATGGAAGTTCTTTATAAAAAGCATTTTGATTGCACCAAAGTGTAGCTATTATAATTGTACACAAGAACTGGGGGGGCAGCATATAATCATAGATATTTTTCATCATGGACGAGCTGCAATCATCACAGTATGCACTTCCTCTCAGCCATGCAGCACAGGGAAGCTCACTGTGTAAATTCTGAGGCAGTATATTAAAAGGAAATATTTAGGGATGTAGCAGTCGAAAAATAAATTGGAAGTATGCCGACTTAACCAGGAGCAACTCACAGCTCTTGTAAGTGTGACATGCTTTCAAAGAAAGCTGCCACCAAACAACCTTTCAGCTAGAAATTTAAATATGGGTTTATGGTCTGTGGTGGTGTAAAGAAAGGCTGTGTTTAAACTGGGACCCTGAGTATGTCTGAGTTTCTGGATCTTCCTGTCCCTCCTAGCTGCATCCCAGGCTGGTATTGAGGAGGCTCTAAGTATGCAGCATCCACTTGCTTGTGGTCTCTGAAGAAGATATCAGATGTATAGGTAAGAGAAGAGTTGCAATGTCTTTTCTGGCCAGCCTCTTGTGCCAGGCAGCGCAGGGATCCAAATTTTTCAGCCTTTCAGGACTGCTCTTTTAAATGAGGCCAGAGATGCTCATCAGACCCATGTGCTTCAGGTTTTGTGGAGCTGCCCTGTGGCAGCTCCTTGCATTAGCCTGTGTAAAGATCCCATTCTCACTCCCTAATTCCTGGTGCTACGTGTTTCAGAAGGTAGGGAGAGACTACTGGTTTTGCCTCTCATAAATGAAATGGAACAGGGAAGGCAAGGGTTTCCACAGCTTGGATGGGACATGAAGGCCAGGAAAGGCTTGGTACAGACCCTTTTGACTGAGTTATTCTCTGATTCTGGCATGCTTTGGGCATCACATGTTTTGGCAATATCACATGGAGGCCTCAGGAGGGGAAGTACTGAGGTCAAGATTAAAAAAATCTAATTTTCCTACTCTTAAGGTGCCCACTACAGGTGACTGGTATACAAGGACCATGACAGTACAGCAGTTATAAATAGACACATGAATCCCAAATTGCTTGGCACCAAGAAAACTGTATTATTATGGCAAAGCTACTGACATATTCCAGTCCATGGCATTGTGTGTGGCCTGGCCCTGTCTGAACTGCTGTGCTTCTGCATCAGCTCGTTCCTTCAGAAAGAGGGTAGCGCACCTTGGGTGGCATCTCCTGTCCAGCCATGGGGAGGTGGGACTCTTCCTGTCCTACCAGGAGGTAGTCCTCCCTCTTCTCTCTGTCAAAAGCTGAAGAAGATCAACTGTGCTCCCAGCCTGGGGGTCTTGGCACATTAGACTGGAAATTTTAGTGATGCTAGGGAGGACTAAGAAGGATTGCTAGTCCTCTGGTTCTTCCCTGGTTTGGACCTTGGCTCACTAGCTGAGGTACGACTCACTATGAAGTTGCAGATTTCAGAAGAAGAGTCAGGTTACATCCCTGACTACTTGCTCTGGAGACTACCAGCATCAACATTTCTGGTTGGGATTGGGAGGAAGAGCTACTTCAGTATTTCGAAAGGTTCAAACAGTTGCCAGTGGCTGTGCCTCTGAACACACCCTAAGGTTTAGATACCAAAGAAAGGCAGTCCAAGAAACCCAGCATACTCTGAGGGGAGGTATGCTAATAGGAAATAATGAGAAAACTTAAAACCTCTTCTTCCTGAGATGCAGATATAAACTTCTCACTTACCAGAATCCTCCCCTGAAGGTATGCCACTATCCCTGTTCTTCTCAAAGCAGTAACAGCACTTGCTTTCTTCTCACCACAGCAGGAGGAAAGATAATGGTAGTAAACAGTGCAAGGGTTTGATGCATTCTGCATGGCAGGGGGCACCAGATTTTGACTCCTTCATCTCCCAGAAAAGGTGCCTAAATCCTACAGGATTACGTCATACTGCTATTAGGTTGCAGGCTATTGCTGAAATTTGTTCAAGATTCACCAGATCGGTAAAGGAGAGCGAAAAGTAGTTTGATATCATTGCTTCACACAGCCCCCCATTGTTGAAGGGGAGAGCAGTTTTTGATGCATTACTTATCCAGTGAACATCTCACATAAAATGCATAAACAGGCCAGAAAGCAAAGTGAGAACCTAAGTCTCCCTTTGTCACTAATCATCTGATGCTCTTTGAACTTAGGGCTTTTTTCCTTTCTTCCTCTTTCTTCCCCATATTCTTCAGCCATAATCTGTACATTAGAATACATTCAATGGAAAGGATGGCAAGTGCCTATACCTACAGGTTGGTATCTAGAACACAAAATACGGACATGAGAGTTGAGGATTTGAACCACACAAAGAAGGATTTCACCTCCTGGGTTATTGCTCCAACCAGTTCTTTAGAGCAGAAAGGACATCTCCTTTCCTGCAGTTTTGGAAGAAAGAAACAACTACCAATGTATTTTGGGCAGTCTGAACTTGGTGCATGTTAGTCATGCTCTGGGAGTACCTACCAAACAAACCTACCAGGAAAGAAGAACACCTCTTTCTCAGAACCTGTCTGGCTTTAGAACATGTATGCCACGGCTTCCTAAACTGAGATCCTTCATTAATCTTTTAAGTCCTGTTACAAAAATGGATATGATGGTATGGTAAAAAGTAGTGTGGACTAGTATCTGTGGAGACAAACAGTTTGTGCTGAGGACTTCATGTCTGTACTATACGCATTTGATGAATTTTTACATTGGACACAGCCCCATGGGCTGAAATCCTATTTGCATTTAGACTGCATCAGGTACCCTCCCAGAGCAAGTCTTGCAGCTTAGTTTAATCTGAAAGAGACCTCATTCATGTGTTCAAGGAGTGCTGCAGAATGCAGGCAGAAGCAGGATGAGGGAGCAGTCAGGAAATTTGGTTCAAAAGCACATTCCCCATCCATGCTCAAACACAGATGCACTCTGCATGAGTACATGTACAAACAAGCACTGGTGAAATTCGCAGAAGTGCCTAACTAGAGTAAGCATATAATCTCACAAATTCCAATGGCAGTCACACAGCCAATGTGTGCAAGTACTTCTTTAAGCACAGGGATGTTTTTGGAAAATTAAGCTGTAATTTCCCACAGGTAATTTGTGGCAGAACCAGATTTTGAACTCGATTCAAGTCTTAATCCAATATCTGAATTTAGCCACAAGAATATCCTTACTCGGCTTTCCGTCTTGAACCTTACAACCTGGTTTGAGCAAATGTTGCAGATTTTTTTCTATCTTTCCCTATGTCTTTCTTTTTATTTTTGTTCCCGGTCAAACTTTAGCATTTTGCCTTTTACCATGGTTAAATGAATTCTTTAAAAAAGAACACACAGTGTAGTTTTGATTTTTCTCCTATCTCCTCTTGAGCCACTTCTCTGCTGATTTTTCTAATAGACTCCCTCCTTTTTTGACAATGTTGTGTCTAGTAGAGTCTTGTTTCCTGATAAACAATGGGAGAACTAGACTGAATGATGAGAAGAAGCTTGCAGCTGAGGTTGCAATTGCATAATTAGATTTTTAGCAACTAGTTGCTTTCTTCAAAGAGTGACAAAGAAGGTCCGAAATTGAATTTTTGTGTTTTCAGCACTTCATGGCTTGGCTTTTAAATCATTTAAACTTAAGTACATCCAGTCTGATATGTGGGTGCATTTTTAATTAAAAATGAAAAAAACCCCTATATTAGCTAATGCTTGGATGTAATTGACCTGAAATACTTAAGTAAGACTCATGCCAATAGTGGCTGTAGGACAGAAATCAGAATTTTTTTTTGCCATGACAAAATCTACTCTATTTCCTTGTTTGAACAGACAGCAAGAAATGCAGTGTTACAATCAAACATTTTTTTAAGTAGAAAAGTTTTGACATCACACTTTGCTCATGGTAACAATTTCAGTTGTGAAATCCCAATCCTCTTTTCATGACTGGCAGTATAATAATGAGCTATTATGATTAGGAACTTTCCATAATTGTAATGTAGCACTTACTTTGAGGCATTCAGAAGTTAGGTCGGACACTGGGTACTGGAAGTTACTGTATTTGTTTGGCAGGGAACTACATTTTAAAACAGATTTTTTCCTACTTCTGGGTTTTTCTATCATTATCAGAAAACTCATAGAAGGAACGCAGACCCAGATCCATTGGTATGCTTTAACACGTGTAGGCAATGTGTTGTAAATGTGCCTTGATCATCTGAGAATCACTTTGATTATTTAAAACCTCATAGAAGAGCTAAAAGTTACCCAGCATCTTCTTGTTGCGGTGAGATGGTGGAAGATGAACCAGGAGAAATTTCTTGAGTGAAAAAAGAGGTAACAGAAGATGAGTTGTTCCAGCCTTAATGAAGCACAACCTCATCCAACATCTGTGAGAGACTTGGCGGGATTTGCAGAGATTTGCAGGACTGACCCCAGCTGGTACAAAGAGGTGATTCTCCAGAACAGCAGAGTTGGTGTACATGGACATTTTCTGAATAGCAGATATGGATTTGAAATATAAAAAGATGCCTGATTTTTAACAAAGCTTTCTGGGTACAGATGGAGATTCATTAAAGTACTTAAAGGATCCTCAAGGAATCAATCATCAGCAGAATCTAATGAAACAACTATTTTGCTAACCATTTTGGCATTGTTTGGAAATAGTCTAATAAT
>VFFE01007239.1:1361006-1366006 GCA_008921705.1 Burhinus oedicnemus | reverse complement strand
CTGTAAATTTGAATGTAAATGTTGTTTTCTATAGTGGTAGCTTCAAGCTTCTTTTCAACCAATACCATGTTCACTCAGACTGTGACCATCAACACTAGAGGGAGAGTGGAGGAGTGCTCTATTTTGGGGACTGATTGAAAAGCTCCTGTCAGCCTTAATCAGTTTTGGATAGAATCATAGAATCGTCTAGGTTGGAAGGGACCTTTAAGATGATCGAGTCCAACCATCAACATAACACTGCCAAAATCACTACTAAACCATGTCCCTAAGCCCCACGTCTACTCATCTTTTAAATCTCTCCAGGGATAGCGATTCCACTGCTTCCCTGGGCAGCCTGTTCCAATGCCTGTCAACTCTTTTGGTGAAGAAATTTTTTCTAATAGCCAATCTAAACCTCCCCTGGCTTAACTTGAGGACATCTCCTCTTGACCTATTGCTTGTTACTTGGGAGAAGAGACCAACACCCACCTTGCTACAACCTCATCTCAGGTAGTTCTAGACAGCAGTGAGGTCTCCCCTGAGCCTCCTTTACTCCAGGCTAAACAACCCCAGTTCCCTCAGCCACTCCTCATAAGACTTGTTCTCTAGACCCTTCACCAGCTTCGTCTCCCTTCTCTGGACTCACTCCAGAATCTCAATGTCTTTCTTCTAGTGAGAGCTCAAAACTGAACACAGTATTTGAGGTTTACTGACATATTCTTAGTTCTTTCTTTGCTATTTCTGGGCCGGAAAGGTGAAAAGATACTTAAACATTCAACTTGGTAATTGTCCTCTTTTCTGTCTGATTTCTTGCAGCACTAACACGGGCACTGTTGTCCTTGCCCTTCCTCTGCATTGCCTGGCTGTGAGCAGGCTTGGACTCACACACTGCCCTCAGGGCTATAGCGCTCCAAGTATGTTGGGTCTGATATTTGAAATATGGAAACATTGTGAGATACAGCTTGCCTTGCATCTCCAGCTCACATTTTTTTACCTGTAAATGTTTGAACATGTAAAGCATCATACTCCGTAAATTCCAGGGACTATTTTGCTACAAAGTGCATTGTTGTGTGAAGACTTCATGTAGGTCATTTTCTTGATAACAGCGGATGCTATTGCACAAAGTAGTTTCTTTATAAGTTCTTCCATGGAGTTAATTGCAAATGCTGTGCATCATAAAGTATTTTGATAATAAAGCTCTGCTAATAAACCAATAAACAAAATTGAAGCATAAATTTTGATGATATTAAAATCAAACAAAACAATACATCCAAAAAAAGTTTTTATATTTTAGTTTCAAAGACTTTAGGATAAGTTCCGATGTCACACCATTGACTTTATTGGCATGACCATTTTTATTCTCTGGTTTAAATGAGGGGAAAATAAGTATTTCCAGCATAAAAGGAATGTTTGAATGCTTTTAAAAGCAAGCAAATTTACTTTTACTTTTAGGAATGAGATTTTTAATTCTGTTTTAGGCATTATCTCAATAAATGATCTGGAATTTAAAAGATTAAAGAGAATTAAGGATGATGCACAATGACCAACAAGAAAAGTCATATACTAATCAACATTTTAAGTCGATGATCTACCTGTATACACTTTCTCACACACAGGAAGGGAAAGGGAGTTTTCCTTAGCCAAAATATATGTAGGACTAAACTAAGAGTGAGTTAGAGGGTAATGCTTCTGTCCTGAGAAATTAAAAATGCATATTTTTTATGCTATCTTTTATCAAGAGGCGTTCAATAATTTAAAAATGTTTTCTATTAGAAATGGCATGCTATCACATTCTGTTCCATTAACAACTATGCACAAAAAGTCTAACTTCACAATTTTCTAGGGTTCTATGGTGAGTCTTATTTTTGGCCACAATACTGAAAAAAATGTGTTTTGGATCAGAGTTAACCTCTACAAGTAACAGTCAATTAAAACCACCGGGGTCTGAGTGAATTATGTTATTGTGCTCTGGTATGACTACACAATACCAAAATTACAATGGTGGTACAGGGGTCAAAAGCCAATTTCCAATGACTAGAACATTTTCCTTGGCAGATGTAACAGCAGGTTACCTCCACACTGTGTTCATGTACCCTTTTCATTTTTTCTTCCTGTCTCTGTATTATGTCAATTGTCCTCATCTTCTGGCAGTTTATTGTTTAACTCAAGTATGGGCACCGGTGCTCATAGTGCTTAGAAAGAGACAGCATTGCAACGAAAGTCTGCTATGGGCTGACTGGACATTCAACTAGCTGAGACAGAACCAAAAACCCTGAAGTTTTGAACTCTTTCTTGGATGACGAGTCTGTTTCTGTTCTCAACAAGAGAGATTCATTTATCCCAGGCATTCACCTCTCTCCCTCCCCTGCCATTTGTGGCAAGGTGGAAGCAAATGTCTAGCATACACATTCTTTCCCCAGCTGGATTCAGGTATAAAACTTTCTGACAAGGAATAGCAGTAAAGGGACCAAAGCTAGCTCTGAAGATGAACTTAAGGCCCTTGAAATCTGTAGCATGCCAAGATAGCTTTATAATTTTTTTTGGTTTTAATTTAAACAAAAAAAAAACATAGAAGGATGGGATGCTGAGATCATCTGTCACACCATCTGTGGTTGCCTAGCAGAATTACTCCAGCCTTGAGCTGGAGGAGCTCCCATTTGCAGCTGAACTGCAGTTGGGGATTTTATTAATACATCTCTCATTTATATAGCACCTTTCACTCTCAAGGATCCCAAAGTACTTGTTAAAGGATAAAGTTGAGGACTGAAGAGTGTTAGAGGAGGAGAAGTGGGAAAATTCCCTCCCTCCTGACCAGTGGCTTCAAAACTTTTCACTAAAGAAAGCCTTTATTGCTGACTTTGTTATTCTCTTTCATTCCTCTGAGCATGGCTCAATGGGAGGTTGTGACCTTTGGGGCCTTGTGCAGCCATGAGCTGATTTGTTCCTGCAGAGACAATTGCAGATATGCTTCTTTTATTTCTATTGTATGTATGACTGTCACAATTTGTAAGCATCAGTTATAAAGGTTTTTTTATATATGTGTGTGTGTATATATATATTTAGAGTACAGAAAATAACAAGAGGAAGAAACAACTGTTATCAGCTGGCATTCAGGAAAATTAAAAAAAAAGAGACATAAAACATGTGGAGTAATCAGTAGTTTTCAGTCAAATGGCATTTAAATGCTGCACTGATGCATAACCCGCCCTACTGTTCTGCGAGGTGGGAGGACAGGTGATATGTCAGCTGCGCTCTGCCATGTAACTACAGTAGAAGGGCTGAGTTAATGACAGACACAAGAGTTTGGATGAATGTTAACATGCTGCTATTTCCATGCTGAGATGAAGTAGCAGGGCCTGGATTTATCATTAAAAGAGACCCAAGAGGCTCTCACTGAGCCAGCTGCTAGGGCCCTAAAACATATGTCGCACCCTTCAGCTGTTCATCAGTACAAAAGGCTTCCATCTCAAAGCACTTGACCTTGTTAGCCTCAGCGGTGTCAGTGATATTTTCAACAGGGAGACAACAGATCAAGTATGAAGAAGAGAATCTCTTAAGGGAAGTGTGTGCAGTCCCTGGCAAAACGACTGCAGAAACGTAGCCTGTGGATAACGGCTGCTATTTCTGACGTTCATGATTTCTAAAGCAGGTATGCTGCTGCTGTTTTTCAAAACAGTGGTAGACGAATGAAGAATAAATAGCGAGAATAAATATATGTCAGTGTCAAATAAATTAACTCATCAGATTCTGAAATTTCCAAGCCTCCTTTCCCCAACTCCCCCTCTCCCCATCGGTCCTTTTATTGTTACTAACTTCAGGGGAATGTTCATCTTGAGTAAGGACTGAGTGGGAAGTTCTGAAACCAGTGAGAAAAATTGTAAGAATTGCAGTAACATTATCACCCTGACATTTGCAGGTAGTATTAAAATGATGGTGCTACTGTCAGAGTGCTTTAGCAGATGCGATACTGATGCACAGCACTTAGGAAGGATACTGCATCCTCTTAAGATGCACATGTGTTAATTCTAGTACTCCCTTCACCCTCTGCATTTCCCAAAATCACCATAAAGCAGCGCTACTCAGATTTTTCCTCAATGGAAGGAGTCACCATTTTCCCCCAAGTCTGTCCATTAAGGCCCTCCCCCACTATGATTTTGTGAACTGAGTTCGTATGTATGGAATGTGTGTGTGTAAAGGTATATATTTCTATTTTCTTCTTCTGTAAATAAAAACACTATATTTGTTTTCTAGTCTCATTCTGTACTCATACACAGACTCATATAACACTAACCTTTAAAAGTATCCAAAATGAAACACTCCACATTTTACACATCTGCCCTGGAAGGAGGGAGGTAAAAAAAGGATACAGAGTATGAGAAGAAAAAAAAGCCATGACAGATGTTAGTTAGGTTGCTTAACACTGTGCCAGAAGGCACTCAGATACTGTGATGCTGAGCACAGTCTGAAACCCACACTGCATATCGTATAACTGAGTTGGATCTTCAAAATCAGGACCTCTTACTAAAAATCAAGAGATTGTAAAAATAACTATTTTGGGGGTTGTTTTTGCTTGTCTTCTTGTTGTGATCTTTTGGGATTCTGTTCTTCACCATTGAACAGATGCAAAGTCAGGTGGTTTTCCCAGTACCTGGAAAGGGAGATATACATAGATGGGTGCCCTGTAAGGACTATGGGGCACACACAGCTGCCCTGTTCAGGTCTGAGGTAGGGCCCGATTATTGAGGAAAATTTGTTTGGGCTGCCACCAGCACATGTCAAATCCGTCCAGGAAGTGTCAGCCGATCACTGAGTATCTGATCCCTGCAAGAGCTGCCAGGAGCATGCTCCAGCTGCGAATTTGGAGGGGGGACTCTCCCTTCTCTGATTCCTGGAGCTCCAGTGCAGAGCTGCTGGGAGAAGGGAGGCTTGACCGGGACATCTCCAAGTTACAAGGAAGTGAGCTGCAGTGGTTGTTGTGCTTAGCTGCATCTCTAAAGGCCTGGGGGGGGGGGGGGGGGGGG
>VFFE01007239.1:1345993-1360986 GCA_008921705.1 Burhinus oedicnemus | reverse complement strand
GATTTAATTTAATGTATTTTTTTTTTTTTTTTTTTTTTGCATACAGGAGTGATTTAATGATGTGTGAAGTCTGACAAGTAAATTTCCTTAATGGTTCTTACCACAATGAACATTGAAAATAGCTCTTTCTCATACAATACTATATGTATTAAATAACAGCTGGTAACTGATAATATGGAAGAGATCAATTATGCAAGCTGCAGAGCACCTGCATTTCTCATTGACTTTGATAAAAGTTGGAAGTACTCAGTGCTTCAGAAGATGTTTCCAGTACCCTCCAGGATTGAGTTTACCAAGGAATTTGTTTCTTGAACTGTAATTTAGTTATTGTTATGTTAACGCCTCAATCTTTTGATGCAAAGTACCTGCAGAAAGGAGAAAATTATCTTGAGTGAAGATCACTCTGCCGGTGATTAAAATCACTGTGAGTACTGTACAAGACAGAATATATTGCATCTATAAATTAAAACAGTACATCAGATATACAGGTTGCAGCAATAGTGTTCTTAAATCTAACACAGAGAATCATAGAATCATTTAGGTTGGAAAAGACCTCTAAGATCATCAAGTCCAGCACTTAACACTGCCAAGTCCACCACTAAGCCATGTCCCTAAGCACCACGTCTACAAGTCTCTGAAATCCCTCCAGGTGACTCAACCACTTCCCTAGGCAGCCTGTTCCAATGCTTGTCAAGCCTTTCAGTGAAGAAATTTTTCCTAATAGCCCATCTAAAGCTCCCCTGGTGCAACTTGAAGCTGTTTCCTCTTATTCTACAGCTTGTGACTTTGGAGAAGAGACCTACACCCACTGTGCTACAACCTCCTTTCAGGTAGCTGTGGAGAGCAGTAAGGTCTCTCCTGAGCCTCCTTTTCTCCAGGCTGAACAACCCCAGTTCCCTCAGCTGCTCCTCATAAGACTTGTGCTCTAGACCCTTCAGCAGCTTCATTGCCCTTCTTTGGACATGCTCCAGCACCTCAATGCCTTTCTTGTAGTGAGGGGCCCAAAACTGAACACAGTACTCGAGGTGCAGCTTCATCAGTGCTGAGTAGAGGGGGAAAGAAGTTTCTTTAAAAAATTTTTATAGTATGAGAAAATTCAGGCCACTAAAGCCACTTAGTTATTTCTTCTAGTAGTAAAATATACCCTATCTTGCTGATAGATTGTGAAATGAAAGTAATTATGATCACAAATATAAGTAGTCATAGAAATCTTGACATATGGTATTTGTATGAAAGAAAGTCTCAAACTTCAGATCCAGTATGGTTTTATACACTGGAAAGCAAATATTTAAGCTAGAGAGAAGGAAATAGACAGGAGAAACAGGGATAAAATTTAAAAGATAACATGAGGCTGTACACAGAAACAAATATCTGCCTTGAAACACATCTAGTTATATTTAAAGTAGAAGATATTATTTATATAGTAGGGCTACCTAGGAAAAGGAAAACTGATGTCAGAAATTATGAGGTACTGACAGGCTTCTTCCAGTCCTGTCATTGCCCGAGGTCCTGGGTCATCGCACTTCAGGGCACATCTTCAGGGCTGTCCCAGCTCAATTGCCTTGGGGATGCAATGAAAACTGCAATATGTGTTTAGCAGCTTTGTTAGTAGGTTTTTTATGATTGCAGGTTAGTATAAAATTATTCTTGCTACCTAAACACGTCAATAGAGTTTGCGAACTTCTCTGGTGCTGCCTTTCGCAAGCTGTTGAAATGAACGCAAATGGAGGAACAGAAAACTAAAGGACTAGGGTAGTGATGGGATGGGTGGTTGCATTCACTTTGGATGGCTGTGGAAGGTGGGAAGCTAGCACCACCCACCTGGGCCCCCACGCTGGCCTGGCCATGGCAATCTCATACTGGAAAAAAAAGGAGGAAGGCCCGGGGAGGCTGCACCCACACTGTGGCTATAGGTCCAGCTTGGGAGCGTAAGCATACGCTCTTTATTAGGCTTTGCTGTCCCCATTCTGCAGAGCTGCTTTCTGCCAGATTTGCTGCAGCCCTGCTATCTTAAATTATCCCCAGCTTAGTTCTTCAGGCCCTAAAAGTAGAGAAGAGCTTATAATGAATCTTTCATTGGTATGTGCCAAAAGAAGGGGCCTCTGCTAGCTCTTCTCCTTCGCTGGGTAAGAGCATCTGTCCTATACTGTGGCTGCAAGCCTACACGGCACTGTGCCATGTTGTCAGTCCCTCAGATGGCTCAGAGAGAGACAAACTGCTCTTCTTCAAGAGGAATGAGAAGAGCACACTTCAGCTTGGTGGAAAAACAGATGAAAACAAATACCCTTCACATGCAGCTGGTGTCAGAAGTCCATGTGCCGTCACCTAGGGAAAACCACTGCTGGTTATGCCATGTTCTTTGCTTTCTTTTGGGTGCTGCATGAGTAGGAAGGGGTAGGGGGAGGCTTCTGGGTTTTAAAAACCTGCCTGTGGATGTTTGGAAAGGGATATGAGATGGATGGGCTCCTGTTTCCCTGTTTCTTGGAGTGTGCCCAGCTGAAGGGTAAAACATTGACCTACCTGTGAGAGACAAGTGTCTGTTTAAAGTACCTCTAGGAGATCTTGAATATTAGCCCCTGAATATTTGTCTGTTTTTTTCTTATTTAGTCTCTACTAGAAGAATATACATGGTGGAGAAAATAGAAATATTCTTTACTCTGTTTGAATAAGCTCTCAGTCCATCTCACTTCTACTTGTTACAGGATCTCGAATTCCTTACAGCTAGCACACAGTTTTAACATATGTTAACAGCTTAAAAAGAAAACCCCTAACCATGTATTCTTCTCCTCTTTAGGAAATGTCCCACAGTCTGTAGACAGATTAAGATAATATTTCGCAGTGCTTGAAAGTGACCAATGCTCTATCCTCAGCTGCTTCTTGTTACTGTATATTCCTCTACATCCTTATTCTCCATCACAGGAATCACTGATTGCCTGTTTACTCCTTCCATCTGCTTGACATTATACGCACATTTGAGATGCTTTCGTTTTGAACTAATATTAGTACTTGTTGCTTGGACTTCTTTTGGTCCTTACTTACTATAAGTGGGGCTGGAGGGCTACTGCAATTTCTTCCCTGCAGCAGATGACCTGCCAGGACAGTACTTACAGCTGCAAGCCCTCTAGGAGCAGTGGCCTTTAGCTATGCCCTCATTTCTTATATCAAACAAGGAGTTTAACTGGCACATTTTGCCAACTCTGATATGCCTGTGTGTTGAGGCAGCATTGCTACTTCTTTGTGATGGCAAAGCTATTGCAGTATGAGTAGGTTCTGCTGAATTGAGTCATTATACCCATAAATATGTGCAAACACACATGCTTCTTTCTTCATCCTGTATGGCATGATACGGAAGGAATTAGTGACTTACTCTCTTCAAATAACTTTCTGCCAGACCTTTGGTTTGCTAATGGAATAAAAACTTAAGAGTTAATACTTTCCTTCATTTTCTGACTTCTTAATTCTTGTGTGTATTTTGTCAAGCCCCCTATTTTTGTCTTGGCTCCTACATGCTGACACAGCACCAGTTTTCTTGTCTAATTTTATAAACTGTTCAGCCGTGCTGCTGTTCACTGTTTTCTTTTAATTATGTATTCTTGTTAACCTCTTTATCCTTTTAAAGTTACAGATTGTGATTGACATGTGGTATTAATTAAGGCATATAATTTATGACATTGGAGCTTGAAATTAATAAGTGACAATACAATTACATGGTTTGCCTAATTGTCCTTCAGTAATATAAAGACTGACACTTACTGCAGCGTTCAAAGTTAAAAGCTCTCAAAGAGATAGTACAGCTGAATGTAATCATCAGTGAATCTAAAGTAAACAGATCCATTGTAAAGGACAGGCTGTTAGGAAAATACTTCTGCTGTGACCTTGTTTTATTAAATAAGTGAATCTATGTGTACAGGTCAATCTCAGAATTAAATTAAAAGTATAATTTCCCCATGATTTTTAAATGTAAATAACTTACTTTTCTGCCATGTTCATTGAGGTTTCCCTTTCAAATCTCTACTCCCACCTGGCAAAGTGCCAGTATTTCCAACAGTAACATTTGTTCTTGTTGATCCTATCCACATTACTGCGATTTTCTTTACATCACTGTATAGTCATCTTAAGACTGGCAACTTACTATGTTATAGGAACACCAAATTGTTCTTTGTTACCAGCATAGATTATGGTCCCATAATTGCTGAAGAATATAAGAAGTAGTATTTGGGTGAGCATTGTTAACAGATTTGGGACTTTGAAACTTAATTTCAAACAGCATCCTTGTTTTTAACCACAAACTTTCCCTTGAGATCAAACCCCTTCTAATCTGGTCCCCTGACTCTGTGCCCATAAAATTTTGACTAATTTTGTCAAAAGAACAATATAAGCACATGCTATATGTAGACAAGACATTCAGGTTATTCTGTTTGAAATCCCTGCAACTTTGTTTAAAGGAAATTCCTAGCTTTGTGTTATTTCAAAGAAACTGGAGTCCTGCAGTAAATACTTCCATTTTAGACTTTTAAAGGTTAATTCCTAGAAATAAGAACATTAAGACTATAAAGACTACTTCAGTCAGGGTGTTCTGACAGAATTGTTCATGTTAAACAAAATACTGTTATTGGAGTTTTAGTTTACTACCAAATATAAGGAAAAGCATTGCAAAGGATGAAAAAATTAGTGTGACTTGAAAGTCCTGAAAAAATCCATAAATTGAAAATATTGCTCTGTATATCTGCTTATTCTACCATAATCTTCTGCTGTAGAGTCATATAGCACAAAATACAAATATCTCACATATGAATCTGCGCAAACTCTGGGGCAGCAAGCTAGCGAGTGAAAGAAAGTGGTGGCAACGGGCTGAGCTGTGCTGCCCACACTTTTAGATGTAGCTGGTTAATAAAAGGGGACAGAGTTGTAGCTGATTCCATATTCTTGTAATTGCCAGGCTGCAACATTGAGATCATGAGTTTGGCACATTGCAGTCTTGTACCGCCGCAGCTCTGGTTTCCTATAGGAAGGTCCATGCTGCCACATCCCGTTGCTGGGCTAGCAATCTTCTTGCAGAGCAGAAAATTGGGTCAGTAGTGCCTCAGCCCCTCAAAAATGGTGCCATGCCCGTAAAACTGTGATTCTTTGAAATAAGTAGGAAGTGTGGAAAGGCTTGTTATCCACTAGTTTTGAATCTTTGGAATTTACCTTTTAGATCTATTCCTTGCAGATAAGCAAATGAAAAATACTTCCTTAATAAAAACTGAAAGTATTCCTCAATCACACACCTTGATATTTAAGGAAAACTCTAAACATTATGTTTGATTTGAAAGCCAGTAACATTCATGAGATGTTATGAAACAAAATTATGGAAGAGAAGAATACTGTTCCCTGTGGTGGCATTCTTCTATTTTATTTGCTATTATAATTTAGAATTAATTTTACGAACTTGATTTGCAGAAGCCCTTTTTATGTTTTTATGCATTAGTAATTTGAAACAGCACTCAATGAGAGGTCTGGCTAATGGCATGATTTGGAAAATCAAAGTCTAAATTACCAGGTGAAAACAGTATGGTGATAGCAGGCTGTATTGTTAAATTTACTGAAATTTCTCTTCCTAATAATAGCTCACTACACATGATATGATGCATTTTAGGTGCCTGGTACCTCCTTCAAAGTTCTGGTGCATGAGTCATCACATATGCCATATGAATTGACTTAGATGTTTCAAAAACCTCAAATATTCTTATAGTTTTAAAAATCATATATGGACTTATGGGTAGGGCTTTATGTTTTTTTAAGCATATTGTTAACAGTGCTGATATTTGAAGTCCAGCAGTAGCAACCAAATATAAAATGGGAGTAACTTGCCAAAAAAGTCATTGCAGAGCAACCATTCTAAAAATGTAGAAGTTCTAGAAATAAAACCCAATATAGTTTAAACCAAATCTCTTAATGATTTTTGTTCTTCTTTGTCTTTTCGTGGGGGTGGAGGTGGGGGTGGGTGGGGTGGAATGTCAGAAATGTGAGACAAGTTTAAGTTGCAAAAGAATTTTAAAGAATTCAGCATGCCCTTATCTTTATTCATCTTAACATTCTGCTCCGGACCGACAGCCCCGCACAAGGTAATTGGAGTGTTCAGAGTTCGGACTGGAGACGGGGCACAGTTGAGCTGCCTGTGAATAACACTGCACATCTCAATAAATAATTCTTGATTTCATTGTCATTTCATTGCAGTGGTTAAAGAAGGGTGACTTGGTTAAAACAAATGCAGATCGATTTGTCAAGCAACATGCTTCAACCTTGGGTGCCTATGCATTATGATCAATAATGTTTACAGTCTTTCTCCGTCCCCTCAAAGAGAATGTGCCTCCAGTTGAAGGGAATGCCATTTTCTCCTGCCGGTGACATTTTATAACTGCGGAAGCCCATTTCTGGGAAGTCTTTTTGTTTGATGTCAGCACAGAAATAAAAATCATCAGACATGCAAGATGTGAATGGTCATGTGCATAGACCCCTTTTTTTTATAATAGAAAGAGCAGAGATCGATAAAGCTCAGAAGAAGAAGGTAACAGCTGTAAGCAGCCTTGTACTGGGGCTGTAATCCTGATGAATAATGTTGCTGTCATAACAGCAGGGATAATTTAATGCTGACACTTAGCAGCATGATAAATAGCTTGTCAGACATAGGCAGTGACAGAGTCAAGTGAAACTGCCCATGACAAGTTCTGAAATATTAATCTTCTACTAGACTGTGACTGTGCTGAAGGGGCAGCAGCGTACAGAAAACTGGAAGGGGAGACACTTTGTAATATAAACAAATGTACTTTAGGACAAAATGCTTTTATTGTGCAGAGATATTTCCCTTTACAAGGGCTACTATTTATACTATTTCTGTACAGTACTATGAACATTCATGCTTTGCAACAGTATATTGTACTTTTCCGGCATATAGTCTGACATAATTTCTCTGAAATATTTCCCTTCTTACTGTTAAGAGGCTTTTTTTGGGGCTTAGAGGTTTTTTTGGGGGAGAAACATGAAATGAAAATTTATTTTGTCTCTTTTCTTTTCCAGCCCATCTACCCTTCTTGCAACAATTTTTCCAATTTACCTAGGATCTTTATTGTGAATGTCACATAAGCAGCGTGGCAGAATTCCCTATGCCAAACACCAATTGATTTATGAACTGCTTCTCTATTAGAGATGACCTAGAGAGATGGTGGATGTAACAGGCACTAGATATTCAAACCAGACTATTTGTTTAGGTGTAATTTACTTAATAAAATACTATGCTATTTTGATCTTCAGGCAGATGGAGTAGTCCACGCACTACTCTGAGAATTATGTATCAGAGACTCTTGCAACCCTTTTGAATACTGTCTTGGTTACCAAGACTCCTCGTGACGGGCAAATGTTCTGCCTTCATTCAAGATCAGGGCTGAAATCAATAAAAACTAAGCAGGCTATGATGGACATGCACTTAATGAAGATAATGGAAGGATACAGCAAGCCAAGTAATAAGGTTTGAGATATTGTGCATAAGCTTAGAGGGGTGCATATGGTTCTGGTGCCATATCAATACTAGCAATGGTCCGGTGGTAGCAGTAGTGAGAAATACCTTCTAAAGTTTAACAGTTTGCTGTAATAGTAATCATATACCTGTGATTACAATCTAAAAGGTGATTGATCCCATTAGAAAGATACAGGGCTTAATTGTTGCAAATGTGCATTGTCATCTTTAAGTTAATAGTACTCTAACTTCTGTCTTGAAGAGACTGTAAATTGAGCTGTCAACAAAGCATTGGTTCAAGGTCTTATTTATCGTAGATACAGTGTGGATGGAGTGAGATTGCAGTATATTTGGTTCCACAGCCAGGACAGTACCTAAAAGTCTCTGTATCTACCCTGGCAACTTACTGCCTTATCAGCATTGAAGAAAGGTGTCTGAACAAGGTCTGAGATGGCTGAAGGAACATCAGTGTTTTCAGCAGTTTCATTCTCCAACACATGCATTGGTCAAAGTGCCAAGACGTGCTGTGCTGAAATCCCAAAGAAACAAGTACAGTTATGTGAAAGACCAGTGGTAGCTGTTAAAAGGCAAGGTGAAATCTGCGAAGAGTTAGAATTACAGTTCTTAGTATAAGAACAGTTTCTTCCAGTTCAAGGAAGCACTGTGAATACAGATTACACTGAAGCGGACTTCAGAGCAAGTCAAATGAAATGGGATTCTGCCTTGGAGGAAAAGGGCCCAGGCTACTTCACCCGTTTGGGAAAGGAGGAGACTGTGTTCTGGTTCTAAAAGCAGCACAGTATGCTCTCTTCAACAGCATTAAGATTTCAATGTATTTCATTTATTAATGGTTTTAATGCAGAAATCACTAAACTTGTTGCTGAAGCTCTGAAAGTGAAATCTTATTATCAGAAATTGTCTCCTAAAATGAATCAGTCAGTTGTTTCTAAACTGGCGTCCACAATGGACTGGCCAGGCCAAACAGAATTGTTTGACCCATTTTTCATGGGAAATTACTTTTAACTTTCAGAATTTGAGAAATATAGCTCTCTTGGTACCTATATTTTTGAATGTGGTGTACATACATTATGTATGTGTAATATACTAAACATTTTGTGCTTTAGAGTCTGACCCAACCTGTTGGTGTTGATAGGTAGTTAACTTACCTAGGTGAAATATATTCTGAAACTTTCACAGCAGGATACTTGTGCTTGCCTTTTATGCAATTGCTGGTGTCTCCAGTGGTGAAAAGGTGGACTGTTTTGGGATCAACTCCAGTATCAAGAGGAAGTTATGCATACTCAGCAATCACTGTTATAAACACAGTGTGATGTGACTGACTTCTTGTTCTTCAGTTTTAAAGATCATATGTCTTCTGTTTAAATGCACACAAACTTACAAAAGTGGTTTAGTAAGAAAATTTATTTAAAGATTCCAAGAGAAGCTTAAAATTTTACTAAAACCCCAAAGATAGATTTAGTTTTTTACTTTTATGAGGTATCAGGTTTTCTATATGTAATGCATACGTATGATAGTCATTCAATGAATGTTTTCTGTCACCTTTTTATATAAAACTTTAATCTAAATCTTGCTGTGTTGAGTTTTGGGATTTCTACTTATTCTCCACATATTTTTGTTTTGGTGTTAAGGTTTCATGAATACTTTAAAAGAGATATTTGGCAAACAAATTTTGAGCTGGAAAAAAGTGAGAATTTTCAGATAGCTCCAGAAATCTTATTCTTTGGCCAGGTATAGAAGACAATATCAGCTGACTTTACAAGGAGTTTTTAATGTGTCTTACAGAGTCATGAGCTGCAGAAGACAAAATGTTGGTAGAAAATATTCAGCTAAGCTTGAAGCTAATGAAATTGAGAATTGATAATGTTTGTCTGTAGTTTGGTGATTTCTCTGTACATCTGAATTATTCCTTTCATGGTAATAAATCATAATCATAGATAAGACCAATATCCAATCTGCTCTCTTTTAAAATATTAAACGTATTTAAAGTAAAAAACCTCTCCAACCGGCTTATTTTTTCTGGAGTAGAAAACCAGCTGTTTGTAAGAATCCCTGTTCAATTTGTTAGAATATAGTAGTAACACTTTGAAATCAGACAAATTCATAACAGGGATGACTTTTCAAAAGGTACAAAAAGTGAACTCTCTTCAAACCTAGAAGATACACCAATAGTTGGATTCATGTTAGGGATATATACTGTTTCAGTTGAAGTCTGTGTCATTTGATATACCTGCCTGTAGGACAGAAATTGTGCACAGACAAAAAACTGGAACATTACATCTGCACAATATTTCTCTCTCGATTTCTTAGAGGATTCTTAGATTCACAAAAGAATTTGTGTTAGTACTGTTGTCCAGTTCTAAATCTTACCAGGAAATCTGCCCAATCCCTCAGGGATTTCAGCCCCCTGAGCTGGACGACAGGGACAGGGAGCAGAATGAAGCCCCCAAAATCCAAGGGGAAATGGTTAGCAACCTGCTACACCACATAGACACACACAAGTCTGTGAGGCCAGATGGGATCTACCCAAGGGTACTGAGGCAGCTGGCGGAAGTGCTCACCAAGCCACTTTCAATCATTTACTTGCAGTCCTGGCTAACCAGGGAGGTCCCAGCTGACCAGAGGTTAGCAAATGTGACACCCATCTACAAGGAGGGCCAGAAGGAGGGACTGGGGAACTACAGGCCTGTCAGTCTGACCTCGGTGCCTGGGAAGGTTATGGAGCAGATCATCTTGATACCATCACATGGCACATACAGGACAACCAGGTGATGAGGCCCTAGACTTTAGTAAAGTTTTTGACACCATTTGCCACAGTATTCTCCTGGAGAAACTGGCTGTTCATGGCTTGGATAGGTGTACTCTTCGCTGGGTGGAAAACTGGGGCCAGTTCTGTGTCATATCTTTATCAGTTATCTGGATGAGGAGATGGACTGCACTTTCAGTAAATTTGCAGATGACACCAAGTTGGGAGGGAGTGTTGACCTGCTTGAGGGTAGAAAGGCTCTACAGAGGGATCTGGACAGGCTGGATTGATGGGCCAAGGCCAATGGTATGAGGTTCAACAAGGCCAAGTGTCGGGCCCTGCACCTGGGTCACAACAACCCCATGCAGCGCTACAGGCTTGGGGAAGAGTGGCTGGAAAGTTGCCTGTCAGAAAAGGACCTGGGGGTACTGTCCGACAGCCAGCTGAATGTGAGCCAGCAGTGTGCCCAGGTGGCCAAGAAGGCCAATAGCATCCTGGCTTGTATAAGAAATAGTGTGGTGAGCAGAACTAGGGAAGCAATTGTCCCCCTGCACTCAGTACTGATGAGGCCACACCTTGAGTACTCTGTTCAGTTTTGGGCCCCTCACTACAGGAGAGACAACGGAGGTGTTGGAGTGTTTCCAAAGAAGGGCAACAAAGCTGCACAAGTCTTATGAGAGGTGGCTGAGGGAACTGGAGTTGTTTAGTCGAGAAAAGGAGGCTCAGGAGAGACCTTACTGCTCTCTACAACTACCTGAAAGGAGGTTGTAGCGCAGTGGGTGTAGGTCTCCCTTCCCAAGTAACAAGCAGTAGAACAAGAGGAAACAGCCTTAAGTTGCACCAGGGGAGCTTTAGATGGGCTATTAGGAAAAATTTCTTCACTGAAAGGCTTGACAAGCATTGGAACAGGCTGCCTAGGGAAGTGGTTGAGTCACCATCCCTGGAGGGATTTCAAAGACCTGTAGATGTCATGCTGAGGGACATGGTTTAGTGGTGGACTTGGCAGTACTAGGTTAATAGTGGGACTCAATGATCTTAAAGGTCTTTTCCAACCTAAATGATTCTATGATTCTATGATAATTTGCATGCCTATTTGACACTATTTTGTGTGCAGACTGACCATGCTATTACAGGCATCGCTCCTTGCGTTTTCTCTCAGTCGCTCCACCACTGCTCTCTGAGCACTCTTGATTTGTTGTAGGTTAAGGTAGAGCCAGAAAGTCATAAGACATAGAGCTAGAGTCACCTGGAGATGTTCATCCCTGTGCTCAAAAGTAGGATTAAAGAAGGTCATCTAAATGGTTTGTAATGACAGCCAACGGTGGAGACCCCACAGGACCTCAGGTAATCTATAACAATGCTTCATGGTTCCTGTTAACATGGTTTTCTCATCCTTCTCTTTTTAAGGATGAGGAAGAAATACATATTTCTCTAAGGAAGCAGAACACTGTAACTGCATGTAGGAATTGGCTCTGACTACACTGAATGTAAATAAGTATACTTGCAGCTGTGGGGAGACTGCATTTGCAGTACAACAGCTGTTCATAGAGCAAAAGGTGATACATGAGGTCAGACTGGTAGCAGAAAACATCTTTTTTTGTTTTGAGACTTTCTCACATGTTGTCTTATTGAATTAGGTGTAAAGGAGACTCTGTTGTTAAATATACAAACTAAGCATTTGGGTCTAAAGATTTCTTGATTTAGTAATAACACACTATTCCATCTGAGGTAAGTACTTAGAGGAAGAAGCTGTCAAACACATTATGCTTATCTGTGTGATGACTCCATAGTTTATCTGATAGTTGTCACATGAAGACGAGTGAAAGTAGCAACAGAGTGTCTTTAAACAAAACAAAAAATATTATTTTTATATCCATTCTGTCTACTATTGATTCTGTTGGAAAGTTATAAAAATGATAAGTCATTTATCTTATCAGAAATGTTAAAAAAAACCCAACAAATTTTTAATTAGAAGGACTACATGAAGAAGCTATTTATTAATACAGAATAATTGCCATGTTTTGCATTTAAACATTGTGAAAGTCCATTTCCATGAATGCTGAGATCAATGTCATCTGGTCCCTTGGATCATCTCAGCTGAAAATAAGGTGTGCTTCTTGCCATCAGTCAAAACTTCACACTCATTAACAAATTTTTTAAAAAAAGAAAAATGTCCATTTTGCCAACATTGTGGTGTTTTCCAGTGAATGACAGCCAGCAGTGCATCTCTTTTAGCATTACTTTATGGCTATTCTAACAATAGTGGTAGTTTTACTTAGTGAAGTGCATTTATCTTTGTGTACTGTGGTATGTTATGGGAAATAGATGTGTAATATTCTGGAACTATACAGCTGTCAACTTCCTGGGCTTTTCTTTGTAAACAACTTGATTAAATGAGATGTCATTAGGAACATTTTTGCTGGGTTTTTGCTTTCTTGTAAGAGTTGATATGTTTTGTTGGCAATTTCTCTTCTGGGCCGCTCCCCAAAGTCATAGCTTCGGAAAAATATGTACTATGGCATTTTGTATAACAGGAAATAAATAATAAAATTGAGAAGAGCTATTTAATTAGGGTGAGCCACACCTGTTACCTATCTGCATCTCCTCAGCTTTGCATTAAAATGTTAATTGAGCACAGCTGCAGCATGGGCCCAATCCTCTTGGTTTGGAGTATCCTTGACACTAATGTGAATTAGTACAGTTCACCTAGGAGGCAGAACTGACGTTTCCACTTACACATCCTTCTTATTTTCCACCCCGATGGAGTAGCATGACTTTTATCATAAAGGCAATTGCACAACTTTTAGAAATTTAGTTTTATTTATTTTCATCTGTGTGTACAATTTTATTTGTTGCCATTACATGAGCATGATAAAACCATAAACTGCAGAATTCAAGGTTTAAAAAATGAGTATAAATATACTGAGATTGAGCAGAAATCGAACTAACACAAAGGAAAATGTACATCTGAACAGCTTCCTCCCACATAACCTATACCTATGATTCCCTACTTTCCTTCCCTTCTCCATACCGCTCTTGGTAGGAGACTCCTAGGAAAGAGTTGGACCACTTAGCCAACCACTGAGGAAAGAGCCCCATGGCAGTTGCTCAGATGGCTAGACTCTTTCATGGAGCCTCCTCTTCATCTCAGCTGAAGTCTGCTCCTTCTCTGACAAGAAGTCCCTTGTCTCCCTCACTGCTTGTTCCCCTCCACCCACTTGCCCGAAGTGCTGAACAATCTGCTGTGCCAGCAGCTACCCTGGGGAGGGAGTGACACAGCAACAGCCTATTCAACATTTATGTTGAAAGAATTGTACTTCTATAAGGCATTGTGGAAAAAAAAATAGTAATAAGGATGCTATACACAGAGTATAAAAATCTAACTTCATTAAATTTTTTATGCATATGATTTTTGCTGTTTAAATAGAAGACTAAATAACATTTGTGATAAACCAATTTATAGAAGAGTAGCTATGTGTATGCATTTGTTTCTCCCTCCCACCCTCCTTCTCTAAGTAAAATTGCAGCTGGTGTGGACACCATCTCAGTGTAGCCATCAAAGAATGCTGGGAAAAGACAGAGATAGTCTTTATAAGATAATAAATTTTCAGTTGGTTCACGTTGAAATGATTTGACAAGGACGGCATGTTTGTCCCTGGTTAGAAAGATTGGAACCTGCGTATAGAAACCTAAATTGATTTGATTTCCAGTTCCCTTATCTTAAAATGTTTAGAAATAGGAAAGTTTTTATGATTTATTACTTGAAAGCCATCAAGTCTCCTGCTGGCAAAATGAAGGAGCAGTACATACCTGTTAACGCCATGTTCTGTCAGCCTGTAAATACAATCATTATAGAATTTTACAGATGGGTAGTTTATTTTAGCCATGTCCTAAACTAGTGTGTGTTTTCTAGTGCTGTGTATACTTTGGTATTTAAGTGAGAAGAATAAATTTAAACAAAGGAGCATTTTATTGTCTCATGCTCCTCAGTGCATGATTTTCTAATGCCGGCAGATTTACAAGTTCATATGGCCTTTCACAGAAAGTCCTGGCAGGAGGTTTTCAGGAGATTTTTACTTTCTCAGAAACGCCTTTTGAGAATACCACAAAAGTTTATCCAATGTACAGCAAACCCTCTCCAAGGTGAAGGCACTCAATCAATGAAAAACTTGAAAGTCACAGGTGAGGTGTAAGGAAGACTAACAGAGACGATGTTCATCAGCTGGTGCAAGGGCTGTTTGAGAACTAGGGCTGGTCTGTGACCATGCTTACCTGCTGGTGGGTCTGATGAAGTCTGTGTGAAGGAATGGGTCTGGGAGGAATGACTTGGCTCTTCTCCCTGAGCTCTTTACTACTGGACAAAGGTATGCAATTTGGAAGTGATGTCTGTTCTTTGCTGTCTTCTATGCTGCAAAAGCACTGTATGGTGTTTGCAACATCAGGAAAATGAAGATCTCTGTTACGCTACAGCTGGCTTGGAAAAAATGATCTGTTACAGGAGGCTGATTGCATCCCGGGGCTGTTCTCACCAGTAGTAACCTACTATGGGCAAAAAGTGATCATCAGCAAGGTACAGTATACAGAGATATTTTATGACTGTTTTACTGTATGGCTGTCATTTACAAATGTAGTGGGGGGAAGGTCTCTCTGCAGCAAGATGTGTGGATGAATTCATGTTTCTGTAATGTGTTGTTACTTAATGTGTATTTATCAAAGGTGTGGTCAGTTACCTTC
>VFFE01007239.1:1323493-1340993 GCA_008921705.1 Burhinus oedicnemus | reverse complement strand
ATGGCTTGCAAATACTAATTTTTATGGTGTGTCAAAAGGCTTTTTTTTTTTTCTTTAATAAAGACCTAGATGGAGTAAAAAGAATGTTCATCTATTTATAGTCTTTTATTTGGAAAGGTTTTCTGCATCTCTTCTAAACAACATTACCAAGAAAAAAACATTAATATTTGGCTTCCTGAGTAAATTAGAGGGTATGGATCCACATATTTTAAAGAAGCTGTTACGATTTTTCTTGAAAAGTTCTTATATAAGATGTGGAGTATTATCTGTGCTGCAGGGTAGTTATCTGCTCTTAAATAATTGGCAATATATTAATTAAAAAAAAAAAACCTTTCAACTTTTTTTTTTTATTTCATGTGTTTACTTCCATATCCTGGTCAATACTGAAGCAGTATTTTTCTTCTATAAGAAGAAAACAACAAAAAAAAAAAGCCTGTTAATACAAAGCTTAGCGTCAAGTGTTCAGAGTGATTCCCTGTTTTAAAAGGAGAAATAATCTTTGATAACAATAATTCTGGAAAGGGATCTATAAGATACTGAAGCTATATATAGGCTGTAAGAAGCTGGCAGCCAAAGTATTGGTGTAGGGTATTAGTGTCGTCATCGTGATATTTGCAAAAAGTCTAAGAAAGCAGTAATGTTCCTCACCATGTACACTCACTTCCTCTCTTGAGACCACTTTCCTGCTCTTATTCCCTGTGTTTGTCACACAGTTCCTTGGGCTGGCTCCTGGGGGTCTGTCTAGCTCAAGTGAAAGTACTGGTGAAAGCACAAGGTGGCTAGGATGTTTGGATGTGTTGTTCTTAATGGGCTAGATCTACCTCGCACCCATGCCGAAGACTTTTATCCAGTTGTTCCTGCACTTCCTTTGCACTCCTGATGACAGGACCATGAAGAGTTTCTGTGAAGTGCCACGGATTTGCTGTGTGCAAGAGAAATGCTTTGCCTCTTACTGAAACAAGGATTACTGTATTTGAGAGTCTCTGGGAATACTTGCTTAATGGTAGTGAGGTGATTGGAAACTTTGCTAGTCAGTGCCCTGTGAGGTTGATATGCAAGCCTGTGGGAGGTAGGGCCATTCAAGATTTCAGGAGACGGGACTCCTGTCTGATATTCTACCAGCAGATCTCTTATGTATGTTCCCTCTTTATAGCTACCTTGGACAAACGTTACTTCTGCAAAGTCCCATTGATTTGCACTGGAGGAAAGCTCTGCGTTACTGCTGAGGTGTGCAGTTACGACTGAAAGATGAATACTGAGATATGATAGAAAAGACTGAGGCTATGAGGAAGCCACAGAGAAGTCTATTCGAACTTCTAGATATCAGAAAGAGCATCTGTACTTCTCTGAGCTACAGTCTGCCTGATTCTTCTTGGAGGCCACCATTGATTGCAGTGGTAATGCGATGAAAGGTTGATTTCTGGAAAAAGAAATACATATTAGTGTGTGTTATAACATCTGTTCTAAATTGTGTGCGATAGAATCAAGTCTTCTTGACAGTCAGCTACTTTCGACTATCTATTTCTCCTGCAATAATCCTTGTGGATTTCCTTGGGAGATTCAGAATAGATGGCATGGTGTAATGTAGGCATGGTGATAGAAAGGTGACAAATATGTATAAAATATATGTATTTTTTTAAAAAACCTGAACTTGACAAAAATAGGCATTTTTTTTCCTGTTAGCTTATGCAATTCCTGAGGATTAGTCAAAGCCTGGCAGAAAGAAAATGTAATAGTCTCATCTACATATGCTTTAAGCTATCCATCCAATTACTCTGGGTGGGGTTTTCTATATATTATGTTCTGAAGAGTCCTAAAACAAAATTACCATGTGATATTGTTTCAGACACGATAATTTTGTACCATTGAAGCAAAGCAAACTGTAAATTGCAAAATAAAGAATAAAACTATAATTACTGCTTTCATTTATTCATACCATATTAATGCAATATAATTATCTGACAGGCAGGATTTTATGAATACTCAACAGAAAGTAACCGAATGGTTGTCCCAATGAACACATAAAGACTAACAATCTAAAAGAGTAAATCACATTTTGTTACTTTTAAAGTAACAAACGCCTTTGAAATTTATAATTGGACATAATGTATTTTGGCACCCTGCAAAAGGCTCTTCAGAGTACTAGCGTTTGGAAATATTTCAAAATGGACAGAAGTGCCAATGGGATACCATATGAACTGTTTTGGAGACTTTTGCAATGTGTGTGTGTTAGTCACTATATTGTCATGTGCGTTCTGGCCTCTTAAATTCTTAAGGCATTGGGACACTAAATAAAGCTTCAGGCTTGGCTTTATCACAAATCATAAAAGACGGAGCTGTTTGAATGCACAGTGAGACCACAAAAATCAACATATTTTAAAAATTATCCAAGATTAAAAAAATTTTTTACCCTGTTATTGGAAATTTTATATCCTTTATTGAAAAGGATCAAAGTTGCTTTCATGTTGTGTGTTAATCTTGTTTACATTATGTTATAGTCTTTTATATGACTTAAGCTGTTGGAAGAGGGGGGAGAAAGTAGCCAGAAGGGCTGGATTCACTACAGACACTTCATCAAGGAGAGAAAGCATAAAGGATTTGTTCCCTATTGATAAAAAACACCCCCACCCCCCCCTTAAAAAAAAAAAAGTACCAAAAAAAAAAAAGGTTGTCTTGATCTTCCTGAGATAACCTGTGATGTGACGTTATTTAAGGACATATTTTACTAATTGTTGCCACCTTTACGTAGCCCTAAACCACCTTTTATACTATGCAATATGAAATTAAGCTGCAACCCTAACTGACACAGTTAATTTTAAAATGTATACATAATGAGGAAGAAACCAATCAACACATATGTGTGAAGTTTAAGGCATACATGACTTTCTTTTTTACCCCTATCATTCTGTGTGGAAACTGTCAGTGCATGGTATACCAGAGCAGAAACCTGTTCTAGGAGAGGGGGACCATATTGTATTTAACCTATTTCTTCTTCAGAATTGAGGGTTAGAAGACTATTTGTTAGGCTAAAGATTTTGGGATTTTGTTTTTAATGTTCTTTCTCCTTATCTTTTGGGGAAAGTTCTGCCTTCAAAACAACCTCAATTCTGAATTATTTCTGTGTTGTGTAGGGTTTTTCTGGGATAAGGAATGATATAAAAAAACACGCAATCCTTGTGCACTGGGCTACTGGTGACTGGACTGTGACCTCCTGTACTGTGGCTCTCTATATATATCAAAATATCTATATATATCAAAGCCAAAGATGGAGGGGAACCTGTTATATTGAAGAAATCATGTTCTCAAGCTATCTTCAAACATTTCAATATAAACTACGGGAGGGGGGGGGGGGGGGGGGGGTAATATTGACACTCAAACCTTAACTGGCAGCAAAATATCTTGTGTTTTCCTATAATCAAATATGCTAACCAACGTTAACCATTTAGCACCTTAGGGGGAAAAAACCCTACCCTGAGAGTATGGTGGAATTTAATATTCTTTAAATAAAAATCATATGCTAAAAGTGCACAAAAAGATGTGAAACAATGTGGTTAACTGTCTCTGTAAAAGAACAGAAATTATCTGTAAAACAGCTTTAATATAAGCTAAAGCCGTTTTCTGTTAGAGAGCTGCCATGCACTAGAAGGGTCAGGAAGCTCATTTTCCTCAAGTCTCAGCCTATAACACTGGTGCAAGTGTAACATACCTAACTAAACATCCACAATAATTTTTGCATAAATGCAGAGCGACATGAGAATTGAAATGCAATTATTTAGCATTTGTGGGGGAAGGAGATGGTTTATTTGGTATGTCAAGGACTGACTCCCTTGAGAGAGAGAGAGAAACCACTCATTGAAATGTCTAAACTTTTACAATATGTCAGTACAGCAGCAGCAGCATTAAACAGGTAGTTGTTACAGCCATCACATATGCAATTTTTGCCAAATCTTAAGCTATCAACGTTTTTAGGAGTGTTTGGGTTATTATTATGGCAAACAAAGATTCATAATTAAAAAAAATAAATTGCATTTAATTAAGGGAATTGACTAGGTAGTGCTGTGGATTTAGTATGTCCAGAGTTAAGGGGTTAACTGAACATGAAAACGTACTTTTACAAGGCCTAGGGTGTTAACCTTTATCAATAAAGTACTAGTGAACAAGGAAAAAAAAAGTGCTTTTTTTTTCTTAATAGTAACCTCTTGAGTCCTTCCTTCATTATGTTAAATGGTTTGTTCAAATGCTAGAAACTGCTGAAAACTGTTTAGCAATAAGCAGTGCGTATTTCAACCAGGCCTTTCAAAACAGCAAAGATTTGCGAGACAGAGGTCTTGATTCCCCAGGCCAGTCAATGACACTTGGATAAAGCTATTATGCTTCAGGCTGTGGAGGTCAAAATAGATTTTTGCTCTATGACCAATAGATTTGTTTGAAACTACGTTTATATCTGTACACCAAATCTGACTATTTATCATTAATCAGAACTCCCCCGTGTCAGTTTAGTTGGAAGATGGCAGAATCCCAAGTCTGGTTGCGAGGCTGTGGAAGATGGGAATGAGGATATTGAACCAGTAGTTGATATCTTTGACAGAGCTGTAACAGAGAGACCGTGAAGGACTGGCGTGTGCTTCAGTGGTGCTGTGATACATGTGCTGTGCCTTGCCTTATTTCAAGAGCAATGAGTAAGCAGGATCTTACTCTTACTCCCAGGCACTCTGTTAACCTAAAAAGCGCACCTGGCTCACCACTGTGGTATTTACATTTAAGCTTGTGTTCATTCAGTCCAGGCCTGACTTGGGGCCTTTAAGTGATCATCATGTGCTGCTGTGGTGTTAAAACAACTGGGAATGTGGGGTGATATGGCTAGCAGTGGATGGGTAGGATTTTGGGCAGAATACGGTTGTGGTTTGTCTGCTCTTCTTTCCCTGCTCCCTCCTTGCTGGGTCCTGGTGCAACTCGTATTACTCATGTCAGCATAAAAGGAAGCTCCCTCTTCCCAGGAGTGCTAGTTAGACTTTGCTGTCTTGATTCTGGAGGATGTTCAGATGACATTAAAAAGGGCATTAGAATAAGAGCGAGCCCAACCTCTTGTGTCGGTTCCTGGGTGGAACAGAGACTTAGCAGTGTTAAAGCTCTCTAGGCCCTCTTAGGGATGGTCCTCAGATGACTGGAGTAAGGCTGTGTAACTAGCTATGTTAGCAGACACTTCAGAAGGATAAGACCCCAATCCTGGACTCCTTATCTATCAACTAGGGATGTGTATCGTAAATTAGAATAGAAATATTTAAAAAGTAATAAACTAATGTAACTGGTTTCTCTGAACCCATAACGGCGCTCTTAGTTATTTTTTGTCTGCACAAACACTTCTTGCTGGAGAATACAAAGTGTAGCAACAATGTAAGTTTGCTTGCTTTGGTATTTTATTGCAGCTTCCTTTCTTGCATCATGAATTTGACCCCTTTTCTAGAAGTTCATATTTCTCTGCATTCAGTAATAAGTAACCAACAAAACCCTACCTGGTTTATGTGTATTTGAAATTTGTATGTACCTATGTGGAGTCTCTACCCCACGTGAACTTTTTGGGGGATTTTTTTTTTGTTATGTTTTTTTATTTTAATACTGGTGAGCCACTAATGACTTTATGACAAACGTGGTTGGAAAGCTTCAAGAAGAATGTGTCTTCTGGAAGGCATGAAGCATAAGATCACTTAACAAAGCTTGTTAAACTTCCTCCTGGTGCTTGGTCCCATTCGGGCTAATGTCTTTCCAGTTCAAAATAGTTTCTCCTTGGGATAGCTGCTTTCACCTGGAGACAATTTCATTCATCTGGACACAGTTTTTGACGCTATAACTACTTTGCACTCTGCTACAGCATCTCTTTTTGAAATTCACTTTCTGTTTTTGCAGTTTATGTCAAAAACTAATCTGTTTTACAATCTGGCAAATTTATTAAGTAACTCAACAAAAGATATTTGTTTCTGTATCATCAAAACTTTGTCCTCCAGCTGTATCTTTATGGATGTATTTTGGTTTGTATTTCTGCACAGTTTGTGCTGAGAACGACAGTCTTGAAAAATGGTTGGTGTTATGGCAAGCATGACAATACACTTGTTTTCCTGGGAACTCTTGCATCTCTTGTCCTCTGTAATAAATTTGAAGGACATCAATTTACTCTCTGCTATTTTTATTCTTGTTTTTTTGACTTACAGTTGGGGATATGTTTTATTTTGACATATTTTAGTAGTTTATCAATTGTCTCTATAGTTTTTACCAGCTCTGGACATATCTACTATTCTATCCAAAGACCTATAAATTTCTTCTTGTACTGTTTTGAACCAATTTACAGTTGCAGTGAAAAATACTTTGATCTTTCACAGAAATAATATAGAAAATGTCACAGAAATAATTTAGAAAATTTCACAGAAATTTTTCTCATCTTCTATTTTTCTTAGCCATGTTTGCAGTACAACTGCTGATGATCTTACCTGGCAGTTGGCAAAGGAAAAGTGATTTTTCCTAAACTACTTTTTTCTGAGGATTGCATTGTTCTTGGCTATTCAAAATAACTTTGTTTAGCAGCTTGAAGTCTCCATTTATCCTTTCTTTAAGACAGGTCTAAGATGTCTCACATTTTGTTAAGCATAGTTTATCTGTAGGATTCCTGCTAGATGATGGGGTTCATGAGATTCAGGTTTGTCGGTGGGGTGTTTTTTTGTTTGCTTGTTTTTTAATTTTGTACCCTTACACACAACGCTGGCAAATAAACTGACCTGTGTTAGGTGTCTAGTGACAACCACACAAATGCTCCTGTCTTTTCCTGCAGTGTTCCCTGTGCTCTTTAATAACTCTTGAAACACTTATTTTCTTATACTGTCTGCCTCTTCAATATCTGATTATTCTTCCTGAATTTTCATGAACAACCTTGCTCTTAGTACTTGCAGCACTTCAACCGTGAGCAGACCAAAACTGAATAAATAATGCAGAAAAAGAATAGTTGTGGTAAAGGCAAGTTGGATTTACTTTATCCTGAACAACCTAGAATCAGTGGAAGATGAATGGATTCAGCCCATTCAGAAGACAGAACTTCTGTTGTGTATTGTGGTCATACGTGGTCCCTGATCCCAGTACATCTTTGCTTGGGAGCACTGAGTATAGCTGCCCAAAGGGAATCTTGATCCTTTAAATAAGGTCTACTGGCTATAGATGCCTCTAACTTCCTGCTCCTACAAAGTAAATCCACTTCCCAGACTAAGTGGCTGTTTCCTGCCTGTCCCAAAACCAGTTGCCCACTGGTGACTACAAAAAGGGTGGGAGCTGCAGCCTGGAGGACTGCGGGAAGGAAGGAAGGATCCACAACTTCGTGGGTTTCTGTTCTGCTGGTCTATTCATGGCAGACCCTCCCAGAAGATGCTCAGGGTGATGCACTGAGGTGTCATATCCTCCCTTTGCAGCACCAGCAGGCATTGGCATTTTCTGATACTAGGCTGGCTTTATTCTCAAGTTTTATTTCTTGTTCCTGGTTAATATTTTGGAGTCATAATGTGAAAAAGATGGCTTAGTGGCAAGTAGTTCCTTGGACATTTCTGTTAGAATAAAACAACTTTGAAGGCAGTAAGTCTACATGTGACACTGTAATGGAAGGTGCCTTTCTTGCTTCCAGAAGAAATTGCATAATTTGATGCATGGATTTTTATTGTATTTTATTTTTTATCTCCCATCCATGTTATTTTTATTTCTTGAGCTTTCTCAGAACTTTGTCTTTCTCTTGTCTGTGACTTTATAAGAACTAAGCTGGACTGAAATGTTGTTGCACTGAGTGTGCTTCCTTCCTAACCTTGCTGTTTTATCTAAGATTTAAAAGTCTAGGTTTTCTTCCTCCTTCCTCTGCTGAAACCAGAAGTTTCTCTATTAACTGGTAGCTAAGAAACAGCTCTCACTGCACTGACTGATGGTATAACAACTATATCAGTCCCATGTTGTGGGTTTTTTTTTAACTGAAATTAAATACTTAACAGTTTTGTTTTTAATTCTGAATTAGAAAGTTGAAATTTCTCATAGGCTTCGTGTCAGAGGCGCTTGCAGAACATAACTAATTTTTAATTGGCTCAAGAGCTGAGGCATGATGTTAGGGAAGAATAAAACTTTATTTCTAACACTAAAAAGTTAATGTTCTTAAAAATTTCTTTACTACAAAACTTAAAGTTCTTCTACTGATTGAGACTATTATATTGAGTAGAAAAAAACTGATCAAATAATATTTAACTTCTTTTAAAAATAAAGGTTGTATTGGCAACTCCGTCTTAATTGTCTGATTTAAACACCACCCACCCTACCCCATCCTGCTTTTTTCCCTCTTTAATCCCTATGGAATGATACCTGTAACCACAGATGAAGTGTGAAAAGTAAAGATTAGTTAATGCCTTTTTCTTCTTGGAAATGTGTTACCACAGTTCACTGTCTTGTAAGCTATGATAATACATATATTGTATTTCTGGTTCTATTGATATGTTTCTTGTTCATAGATTGACACCCTCTTTCTTGTGGGATGAAGTCTGTCATTACTACATTCAACTTGGCTAAGCAGGTTATGGAATGAAGTCCCTTAAGCTCAGCTTTATTTCTGTGATCAAATAAAATGTTAATAAAAACTGTTCATAAATCTTGTAAAATGTAGTGGGCTGTAAAAATTGACAGAGTTGGCCAAAGTCAGGTGTGTAGGTATTGTTATTCAGGTTAATTTAGAGGTCAAAAATATTCAATATATTTAGTATAGAAAACAATCTTTAAAAGCAAAGGTGGATTTGTCACGAATATTGCAGAACATAACCGTAGCTCCATGATATATTTGATTAATAAATACCTTCTTATACTTGTACTATATACTTAGGACTGGCCTTTATAGGCTTATCTATAGTCATTTGCCTATTTGGTGGTATGCAAGCAAAGTGAAGGAAAGGAACTATCTCTCTCCTAAATTATGGAACAGGATAATCAGGAGCTCCAGTTCTAAATACTACACTCTTACATATTGTACTGTTGCCCCACCAACCCAAACCTATTGGGGTTTTTGGACAAACTGAGATGTTATAATTCCATGTGTTCTAGCTGGACCCACTTCTCCAACTGTGTGAAGAGCTGAAAGTTTGGAGCTGAAGCCCAAGATTAGGAACAGGACGAGGTACCAGCAACAGGTGCATTACACTGTACACAAATCTGGTGCTTTTGACTCTTTGTTTTCTGCAAGATGAGGAATCCTGTCACTCAGGGTATCATGGAAGGTGGTTTCTAACGACCTGAATGAATCTCTGACTTGCTCATAACCTCACCCTCCTTTTTCATCAGTTTTATAACTTGCATCTCAGAATTTTCTTCAGGCAAACTGTTTTGCAAGTTTATCACTGTAGAGACCACCTGAACGTCATATTCCAGAGGAACAAATGTTAGCTTTAAAAAGAAAAACAAACACCAAGTTCTAGTTTGCACCTGTTCCAAGGCCACATTCAAGTTCTTATAATTTATTGACCTGTGAAAGCTGCTTCAGCCATTTAGCTTAAGTACCTCCAATAGAACATTACGTGTTTGCCTTGCAAGCTGGTATGCTATAGAAACATCTCTGTTCTGAGTATGTTTTTTTCTGTATGTTATCATCTTCCTTCAGGGAAGTAGTAGTAGTAGCAGTGACTACCTTGATTATATAAAAGAGTTTTTCTGCCTAGTCTATCATTCTCCTACTCTTGTGTCATGTTGCTTATGGCAATGTGTAGGAAAACTGGCAATACAGAATGTATCAGCTTCCCGATCCCTGCTGCTGTACAGGCAGGAAAGATCGGGATGATGTACCATCATCTCTTAAAATGTTTTCCCATGTACTAATTATTTATCCAAACACTTGTACCAGTGCTTATTTCTTGACTCTGTTCGTGTGCTCTTAGATTTTTTCATAGCTTCACTGGTTCTGAAGCCTGAAGAGGTGAATGGGTTGAAGCTGAAAGTAAACAATGCTTCCTTGGCTGCATAGTACCACGTATTCCAGTGTGCACATGGAAGATAACATTAATTATGCAGTTATTGCACTGTCAGGAGTGGACAACTCTAGGTTTCAATGGCCTTATATCATTATAAGGGTTATGTTTTTCAATGTATTAACTCTTTTTCCGCTAATTTTGAGTGTGTGTTAGACATCAGCAAGCAGCTGAAACTGACAGAATTAACCACATAGATCTTACTGCTTTGTCTATTTTTCTTTTTGTTCTTATACATATGTTTGTCATTCTCTTTCCTTGGAGTTTGCTGCTGTTGCTTGAGCTTTCGTCTCTTCCTGGGGGACTAGTAAATGATAACATTTGGGATTCTGTTCTGTTACAGGTTTCAGAGGTGAAGAGGCAACACCAGTAAAAATAAAATAGACTGAGAAATTTCTCCAGCTCGTATATGAGAATGTACTCTATTCTCTTATATAGGACCATGTCATGCACTCTATTTTTTTTGGAGAAAATTTCTTTCTTCGTGGAATCTTATTTATTTATTTATGATTTTGTTTTGATCAAGAAGGGAGGTCCTGCGTGCTTATTTGATACCTGCTCCTGGGGTAGGCTCTGAGCAGTACTCCCACCTTTCAGCAGTGGATCTGGAAGACCTACGGCGCAGGCATCGCACCCACCGTGGCCGAGAGAGCAGGCAGGATCGAGGAGCCGGGAGAGAAGAGCCGGGAGAGAAGAGACGGAGCTCGGAGCAGCTCCCAGTTCTATCCGCCTGCCGATTCCTCTGCGATTGACAACGCTCTTGCGGTCACTAGATGGCAGTCTATCCTCCGGGATACGAAGGGCCATCAAACGTGCATCCGAAGTTGAGGATTAATATGATTTGGATCAGTTCAGTCAGTGTTAAAACACTTATATTGTTGATGAAACAAAAATTTACATCCGAGATTAAACGCGTTGTTCGCGCTGAAGTGCGAGCTCTGCTGCCGCGGAGCACTCGGTGTTCGGCTGTGCTGCTGGTTGTCTCTTCTCCCCTGCCCCCATCCTAAGTTTTCAGTTTGAGTCCCGTGGGGGTTTTGGGGGTTTGTGGGCTTTTTTTGCTTGTTTGTTTGGGTTTTTTTTGAATGTGGGAGTAACAGAGTGGGAAAGAATAAATTTGAAATTTTATTTGTATCTTCATAGGTACTAAACCAAAGAGAATATGGTATGCAGTTTACTGCTAAAAATGTTGCTTTTCTCTTGTAATGATAATTTCCAGGAAAACTTCTAGGCATTCCAGTTCAGTACTTACATATCACTTCATTATTTTTTTTTTTAATGGAATAATAATAATTTAAAAATGCAAATCTGTTTCCAAAAAAATTGCATTTACAATTCTGCATTGAGTATTTTCTTAATAGACTTCAGATTGCAGTGCCTGTGCTATTTTTTGTTTTATTTAGTAAAAAGACTTTTCAAAAAAACCACTTAATTTTTAATTTCTTTCTCTTCTGGAAAAAAATGGTTGCAAAAACTATTAAAATACTGTACTGATTTAATACAATTCTTTTAGCAGCATGCTACCCAAAAGATCTTGAAATAGTTTTTTTTAATTATATATGTAATGTTTTCAGAACAAACATAAAAATGTACATATACTGCTTGAAGAGTATTACAGTGTAGAATA
Organism: Burhinus oedicnemus; assembly: GCA_008921705.1. Taxonomy (NCBI): domain Eukaryota; kingdom Metazoa; phylum Chordata; class Aves; order Charadriiformes; family Burhinidae; genus Burhinus; species Burhinus oedicnemus. The sequence goes on along the minus strand of VFFE01007239.1, from coordinate 1,329,350 downwards.
TTGAAGAGTATTACAGTGTAGAATATTTAGAATAGCATTTGTTGCATGCTTTTTTTTTATTTCCTTGAAAAGCTCTAGAATAATTTTTAGAAATTTGACAGTCAAACAGATATCTGATGTATCCTACCTCATTTAACCATTCACTGCATGCTGATTTTTTTTTTCTCAACAGCATGCCAATATTGCATCGATATCATTAGAAATTTTAACAATCAAACAGATTTGCAGTGTATGCTTATCGCACTTAGCAAGTATGTGCTGCATATTTCTATTAAGAGCACATCAATATAATTGTTAGAAAATCAGCAAATAGATCTGTAGATCAAGCATAAGCATCATAATATTTAGAATCCAAAAAGGCTTTGTTTAGCATGTTTATTTCTGCTTCTTATCAGAATGGCTATCTTTATACCATCTTTTACTGTAAAACCTTTAAAATAATGTTTTTGTAAACATAGTATGATATAAACCTTTACCAGAAACTTCAGTAATAGTGCATTAGGATTCAAAAAAGTATCATAAAAGTGTTTATGAAAGACTTATAGCATATGATGCTTTTAACTTTGCAACAAAAGCTTTTATTTTCAAGGGTTACTTTAGAACTGCATATATGCAGCTATTTATTGTTTGTTCCTGCTTCCCTTTAACTGTGTAAAAGACATTAAAATGCTTTCTCTGTACATGTTATTAACTTGTGGTCTAAAGTCTACTATTTATGAAAAAAAGCCCAACAGATTTTACCAAGACCTGAACCTTATTTCTCGTGTATTTTATTAGATTTATATAAAGAGCGCAACCTAGTATTAACACTCTAACACGATGAAAATGTGGTAGCAATAGGCTCTAATTTTGTGCCATATGCTGGAGAATTAATGGCATGCCCCTATCACTATAAGATAGGAAGCAATTAACTGTCCTCCCACATGCATGTACCTATTCCCTATTTTGATGCCGATCAAGTGCAGTGATTCGTTGATATAGTAAATTCAGTTCTGGATGTCCAAGGTGTGTCAAAATCTTGTCTGAGAAGTCAATTGAACAAATTATGTTCAGACAGAATACTTTTTTCTATAAGTTTCCAAAAATGTTAATTGTAAACTTAATGGAGAGACATTATGGTGCAAGTTGCTTTTGTGACTTTTGTAAATAACAATTATTGCAAAGCAGAATTTTGGCCTTCTATCTTTATTACCTGTGAAACACCCATTTATTTTTAGACTTGCTTTAAACACAGTAATATAATAAGGAATGACAGAGTCCTACTTTAAAGAACCATTAGTTTGGGCAGTAAAAATATAGCCTCTCAACATTTTTAACCAATTATCCGTCTTTGTTTATGCTGTTTATGGCTTGTGGGGTAATGGCTGCAGCAGAGCTAATAGTCGGCACTGGTCTGGATATTGTTGCAGGATGAAGATGCACTTCTCATGGAGAAGGCTGCTGCAGTCTCCCCAGCCTGCGTGATGTCTCTGCTAGGGTTATGCTCCTGACATCTTGCAATAGGTGAGGACAAGGACAGAGCATATACTGTTTAAAGACTGATAGTTTAACCTTGCCTAACATTTCACCTTGGCTACTGTGGTTTTTCATAGCTCTCTTTTCAGAGCTGATATAGTAGCTTTATGGGTGTGGAAGCATGATTTTTATCTTGGCATTGGTTTGAGGATAATCGGGTCATCTGTAGAAAGCAGCCTGAACTCTGACTCTCCTCATTTAAAACCAGTGATCTCCCCAGCCTGTCTGCCTCAACTGTGTATTCCAGCAATTTGATGATGTTGATTTATATGAAAATGAGTATTTTATTTATTTATTTATTTATTATCCACTGTTTGCTGTATTAAATAATCTACACTGCTGTAGTCATGGTAATTGTACAATCTGGACTTTCTTCAGATGCATCTGTGCCTCGTGGGAGACAGTCACATGGCAGCTATATAGAGATTTTTTTTGATGTCGTCAAATTGTATCCTCTGTTTCTATATCTGATGCAGGGGTCATGAACTTTAGGTTCAGTAATAGCAGAAAATAGGGCTAGATGAAGAAAAAAGCCTTCTGAAGGTTTGCATGGATAGTACAAGCACAAACAGAAACTGCTGACAACTAAGCTTTTCTAACTGTCAGGTACTTATGCTCAGCTGATGCAATAATAATTTGCACAGAACAATAAGCTGTATTGCTGTATATAATATTCTTTTTTCTAATGACTCATTATCCTAGGATGATGAGAAGATGAGTAGAATTTAAGTGTATTAAAAACATAATTGCTTTTCTATTCAAACAAAAGCATGCAGCATATACATTGTGACAAATGCCTAATGAATAGGAGTGGAGCTTTTTTGTTCTGTTTCAGTTTATGGCAATGCCTTACATAACTGCCTATTTAAGATCGTAATTGCTTTTAATTTTAACAGTTACCTGATAGTTGCTTTTGGTTGGAGAATCATACACAAGAATGTGCCATTTCACTGCAAATGTGGGCTGTTTACAAACCAAGAATGTCAACTTCTATGATTCAAGTTGAACAATTATAAGAAGATTAATTTTGTACAGCTATTGTTATTGTACCATAAATAATTGTATAAATATTGTGCCAATGTTTTTCAATCCATTGTAGACAAAATGCACTAAAACCCTTTGAAAATATTCTTGAAATAAATGTTACTTTTGAAGATGTTTGCATATAAATAATTCACCTTCCATAGATGCATTATCACCTCAGTTGAATTTAAGATCTGTGAGTGTTGAAGCCAGCCGTATGCAAGCATCTACATTTGCTTCTCATACTCATTGGTAAAACCCTAAACTTATGTTGGTTGGGCTAATTATTCTGTTCAGATGACACTGGTCCTGGGTAGTCACTTCTATAAATACATTTCAATGTGAAAGATGCCAAGGCAAAATTTCCTTCCGCCTACAGATTCACAGTGTACCTCTTCTGTTGATGATCAACATTTACTGGGCTGTAATTTTGGACTCTTCATTATCATCATCTCAGCCGGAACCACCATAGCATGTAGTATTTTTACATAATTAAACTTTGTCTCTGTCCTTTGCTTATTATCCAAACCACAGGAGTCCTTTCCAAATCCGTTGGGGCAATGCTTATGGAAAGAGTGCCTATGCGTTATAGGAACTGGTGAACTATCTATTAAGTATGAACCATCTCCTGTATTTTTTTTACTGGGGAAATTTGGTCTTTGTTATCCATGCCTCGTTACTAGTTTTGTCGAGGCCATCATCATGGCATCCTTGACAGAGGTTGCGGTTAAACTGTCTTGAGAGCTAAGTCAAGAGAATTTGTCTTTTAACTTCTCTCAGGAGACCTGAAGACCATGCTGAAGGCAGAAGGACAAATAAGTACATAATCAAGTGCACCAAGAAGGTATGCTTTGCGGGCATCAGGTGGTTGTGCCTCAACATCCCCTGTAGTGTAAGGGGCTTCTATGCTTGCAAGGCTCAGACCAAGCATGCCGTCTCTGACAAAATGCTAGCATGAGATGTTTGAGTACACTTTCTGCTTAAACTCAGTGGAAAATAAGATTTGCTTTACTAAAACTAAATGCAATGACATATGACTTACACAGAGCAGTCAAAAACTGGCATTTTATTTTTTAATGTCGCTTTAAATGTTTGCAAAAGTTCTGTTTTTTACTTAATTAAACTTTACTTCATGAAAAACACGATATACTTTCTGAGGACAGTGACAGGTTCTTTCCAAACAGTAGCTATTTACCAGCCTCCCTGCAAACAGATGGGTGAACAGATACTTACGTATGTGGTGGCCAAGTACGCTGCTTGACATATTGTGGTTCTACAGGATGGAGGTACAAGGTGCTCATGCATATCATCCTTCAGTTTGGCTCCTCTGAAACAGTGCTCGGACTTCTACATTCTTCTCTTTGCTTAACTTATTTATATCAAGTCAACATCTGGAAAAAAAATTATTTGGGGATTCATCTTGCTCGTATCTGTGAGGTATCTGTAAAGCGCTTTCAGTCCTTTAAGCCAAAGTTTTTGGTGCCTGTCCTGAAAGTAGGTGGCTTTTTCCTTGATGCTGTCTATGTTCCTGGTATACTACTTACCAGGGGTGCAAAGAGTGGTTGAAGTCCCCCAGAATTCTGGTTTTCATTGCACCCCCGTCAGTATGGATGTATTGGGACAAGAAAAATGTTTTCACAGGACAGGTTTTCTCAGAGATATTGTTCCTCTTCTCCCATGACCCTTCTACCTGAGAATGAGCCTGGGAGAGGTTTAAAGCACAAGTGCTGTCTCATCGCAGGTTTCTTCCAGTTCCTTAGAATCCATGTTCCACCTCTCCCATATCCCAGTTTTTCAGTATCAGACCGAATTCGTCCTGGGTAGTGTAATCTAGGGTTGTGGCATTACAGTTTGCACATCATTCCAGGGCCTCTTTGCCCGGTGGATGATATGCTCCTGGCATGCAGTTCTAGCTCTCTTGCTTTCTGCTTTCACAGGTTCTTCAGCCAAGAGCCACATGGCAGTCTCAGAAGCATCTGTTTTGTGGTTACGGAAATGCTACTATACTGCATACACTTGGCCTGAGATTTTTTATGTCACGATTTTGCTGACTCCCCTTGTGCATCCCTGCTGTGGGGGTAACCTAGAGGTTACACAAATGCAGGAGAACCTCACCTACCAAACAGCTGAGAGATCTCCACTGTCCAGTTCAGCATCCATTCCTAAGCTAGCAGAGAGGTTGAAAAGCAATACCAGAAAGGTACTGTTGGGTCTAAAATGGAGCCATGATGAGAAACTAAGACTATCAGATGGAACAGAAGTGCATGTTTGAGCTTGAACCAAAGGTCATGTAATTACCAGAGCCTCTTACAGAGATCTCCCAGTGCATTAGAGTGGTAACACAGAGCATGCCACTTGAAAAACTTGTTTCCTGCTCTTAAACAACAGGATTCCCTGTAAATGCCTGCTGATCCAAAATCTGTTCTTGGGACTTCTGCATCTTCAAAATTGAGATGAAGTATTCTTAAAGTATTGCTATTTAAACTTTGTTGGTTTTGGGGTTTTTTTTTGGGGTGGGGGCAGTGTTGGGGTTTTGCTTAGTGGGATTTTTGGGGGTTTGGGGTTTTTTTGTTTTTTCTTTCTTTCTCTGACAAGAGATGATATGATTTTTTTTTTTCTTTCAAGGATTTTGTTCTTAAAAACTTTGCATTCATCAGAAAATTTACAGTGTAGACACAGCCCTGATTGACATTAGCTTACTGAGCTAGGAGTAAATTAGTCAGATAATTTCTGGTTAAACTGTGACCAATAATAACATATACAGTCTGTGCAAGCCAAGGCCTCCTATTGTTAGGGGACATTCTGCAATTTGCACTGTATTTTCTGGTAGCAAGCTAACTATAATAAATCTTGCCTATATCATGCTACACTGGATGACTGACTATGTTATGGACAAAGGCACACTTGTGGCTGGAATATGAACTATGTTTTAATGAGTAACTTGGAACTGTGTTATTTAATGTGTTCCTCAAACACGAGGAAATCTCTTACGCAGTGTAAGATTAGGCAGAAATAATGTAATGTGTGTTTTTTAACTAATGAGGTAAATGGTAAAAAACAGTATATGTATCACATTGCTTTTTAGCTGCCAAAATTTGAAGGTCTTACCTAATTTTTTTTTAATCTGTGCATTATATGTAATAAAATGTTTTTGATCCTGTATATATTGCCAAGATTTTTGGCAAAATTTGACCCAGATACGTAAATTTTATATTTATTATTAACACTGGTTTTTGGTGTGTTTGGTTTGCATGATTTTTATATAGCCGTCAGGTTGTCCAATAAATTCTCATATCTCACAACAATACAGTATTAGAGT
>VFFE01007239.1:1307396-1323473 GCA_008921705.1 Burhinus oedicnemus | reverse complement strand
AGTACATTCTATTCCACTGCTACTTTTCTATGTAATATCCAGGGATGAAATTCCCCCAAAATGATGCGGTTGTCCCCCTCCCCCCCCTTAAAAAAATTTGGGGCACTTTCCTTTTAATTAATGTATTTCAGAAGATACCTACTTTATTACCAAAGTGCTCTCTAAGGCTAGCAAATATGTTGCAGTCTGAGATTACAGACTGCTCTATTTGAAGGAAATAGTTTTCTAGAAAATCTGAATGTAGCTGCATTAATTTTTACCCTTGCTATATCCCACATCCATACTGATAGTTATTTAAGAGAAGTATTCTTCATGTGTGGAGAACATGGGAAGAAGGAAAACGAACACCCTTAATAATTTGAACTAATATGTAGTTTGTAGTCTTCTATTCCTCTTTCTCCCTTTGAAAGATTTTGCTGGATCATTTGTTGCACATGCAGAAAAGGAATGGGCTGTGAACAGATACTATCAAAACACCAACTGAACTGGCAGTGGAGAATGGGTTGTGATTAGATAGTGGTGTGTTCCTATTTTTTATGCATAGTTCTGTTTGCAACCTTTGTTTTCACATCTGGCTGTACATTTGGAGAAGGTTCTGTTCTTTTACTACTTCTATTTATTCTGTGGGATTATTTTTTTTTTTCTATCATTGCAGACTTTTCCTTTCTAGCTATTGCTGCAAATCAGTCAGTGGGAGGAGTGAACTTTATATTGTTCAATAGGTCATTAGGATAATACTTGGGACATTTTTAACTCAATATTGCAGGCTACAAGGCCCTTTTTTCAGTGGTTATGGGTACATTTAATTTCCAGCTTGCCTCTTAGATTTGGCTTCCATTGAAGCGTTCCCTGCTCACAGGTGGGGTTTTTTTTCTTCTTAGATTAATTTTCACACTTCGGTGTTACATTCCTCAAAGGCAAAGTAAGTTGTATGCTTATTTTGTTTGCAGTTTTTCTACAGATTTAAAAGTGTTGCATATTGTAGGATTTCCACCGCACCTCTCTTACTTCATATAAAAGACTAAGCATTGCTTATATCTGGAAAGGGGATTCAGTGAAAGCGTAGCAAGTGCTAGTCCAGCCTATGCCAAGTAGATCTTGAATCTACAGCTACTGTGACCTATTTGTGTCCTGTCTGTCTTCCCCATGGATGTTTGTTCAGATGTGATTCACAAGCCCTGGTTATGCTTTCTTGCTGGGTGGTATCACTTCATAAACATTTCTGTGTCTTGCCTGTGGTCCCAGCACACTGGATTTCTAATATTTTGAAAGTGCTTGTTGAGAAGTCATTTGGCATATTATCAAAGGGCTGCAGTCCAGCAATAAGATATAGGTGGAATTTTTAATACGAAGTTGGCAGGTCTCATGACTCAAACCAAGCATTTATTTTTTTCCCTAGATAGTTTAATTGTTTAAAAGAAAAAACAAGTATTTGAAGAATTGAAGTAATAATTTCATATTGAAGAACAAGAATTGTTGGTTTTGAAATTCTGAAATAGTCAGTTCTGTACAGATTTTTTTCCGCTTTAGTTTTCAGGTTAAATTTCTGAAGGGAAATTAGATGCTGTTCACAGTATGGCTGATTTAGAGAAGCTGTTGTTGCCCTTTTAGCCTAGAAGTTAAAGCATTCTCTTTCTATGAGGCAGACAACATTGCTCTCCTGTTCTGGTGTCCTGGTTGAAAACAGTGTCTTGGACCAAAGAACTCGCCTTCCCAGGAGCAGACTTCACTTTGTCATGGTTTGGGCCAGATTGGCCACTGAGACAGATGACAGATGCTCTCCCCCATCTCTCTTCAAAGAGAGGCAGGAGAGATAGAGAAAGACTTATAAGTTTAGAAGGAATTGAACTATTTTAGTGAAATATTAATAATAAAAAAATAATAAAATACATACAAAACCATATCAAGCTCCCAGGATGACAATCATGTCACTAGCAGGCACTGGGGAAGTCCCAGGCTGGACTCAGTGACGGACAGGAACTGCATTCCAGATCTGGATTCAGGATCAGGATCAAAGGCAGATGCACAGACAGAGTCCTCCTCGGATGCCGGCCATTGAAGAAAGAGGGCTGACCCTTTGATCCCTCGGTTTTTATACTGAGCATGAGGCAGATGGGATGGAATACCCTTGTTGGTCAGTTTTGGGTCACCTGTCCTGTCCACTCCTCCCCGCAGGTGTGACCCCTCTATGCTTTTCTGCTTCCGACCCTCCAACAGGGCAAGTAACAAAGTTGGCTGCCCTTGGTTGTTGTAGCAATAAGTATAAGCAAGAGCCTCTCTGCATACCTTTCCTTGGCATCAACTCTAAACATGGGCCTTATCACTCTGAGAGTGAACAGTTTTCTTCACAACGTGCTGCTAATTTCAGCAGTTAGAAGAGGCCTAGCTAAAAAGTCAAGTTACTGAACAAAATTGGTCCTGTTTTACCTCAAACCAGGACACACATTCCCCAGCCAAGACTTCAACTGGTCCTACTCATCCCAGTACTGGAAAGATGCTCCAAGATAACGACCTCTCAGCCTTCCCATCTGAAGTTCTTATTTTCCTATAAATGTCCCCATAACTTTTGGCAAAGGATTGTAAAAGTAACTGAGGAAGGGTGATTGTGAAGCGTGGTGGTGAGGGTGCTCACCTGAGAGGAAGGTCACCTTGTTTCCAGTTCTGTTTCTAGGTAAGACTTTGTTTATTTAGACTAGCAAGATGCTAGTGCTGCTCACTCAGCCTAGTTGCATAGTGATGTTATTCGTATCAGGCTCAAAAATGCTTTTAGAAGCGAAACTGAAGTAATGTAAAAACAATTTTGAAAATTAAAGACTGCCTAGAATACATACCTTATGTAGCCAGACAGTGTGCTAGCAGTGTTTGTTTCCTGCTGTCTGGGAGGTCATCCTCATTAACAGCATGAATATAGTTTTCAGACATATGAAACTAATTTTTGACAGACATTAAGAGCTTACTAAGGCAAGACAGAAATACAGAAGAAGACAAAGTAAAAAATGTAGTTATCTTTGTCACTAAATAGCACACAATAAAGAAAGACAGTAGTATGCTGCATGTAAATAAGTGTTTGTCTTCCAGGAAATGTGAAATATAATCTCTTCTTGTATTCTTAACAGGCTATGTACCCAAATCAGCTGTAGCTGATTCCCAAGCTAATTCACATCAAATGGATGTTTGCAAAGTGTTTTGTTATTTTCTGAAAGTGAGTATGTAACCTCTGGTATACTGCAAAATGCACTGAACTGTCAAATCTACATGAGGAGGTATTTTAGAGATACTTCTGCTTATAAAAAAGTTTATGATTTCAGCTGAAATAAAAGCAAAAAAAAAACCCCAAGCTCCCCCCCCCCAAACCAACCTCCTATGCTTTTCTTGTCCTCTTTAGCACTTAAGAACTTACACAGATAACTGACTCAAAACAAGCTTGAAATTGCTCTCTACAAGTACCTGAAAGGAGGTTGTAGTGAGATGGGAGCTGATCTCTTCTTCCAAGTAACAAGCGATAGGACAAGAGGAAATGGGTTCAAGTTGCACCAGGAGAGGTTTAGGCTGGACATTAGCAAAAAATTTTTCACTGAAAGAGTTATCAAACATTGGAACAGACTGCTCAGGGAGGTGGTTGAGTCACCATCTCTAGATGTGTTTAGAAGTCATGTAGATGTGGTGCTTAGAGACATGGTTTAGTGGCAGACCTGGTAGAGTAGGGTCAATGGTTGGACTAGATGATCTTAAAGGTCTTTTCCAACCTAAACAATTCTATGATTCTATGAAATAAAATCTACTTAATATAATTATTTTTATGTATAAGCAAAACAAAACAATAAGCTGTCCTTTTCTACCTGCTTCCTACTCACATATGGATGCACAAACCATGCAACATTGTTGAGTCCATTGTTCTAGAATAAGGCAACAAATCTAGCTGATGTAATGAGAGTACTTGGGAAATACTGACTTTCCGTTTGGTCCTGCCCAGCATTTGGATTGCATCTGGATGCATTTGGATTCCTCATGTGCAAATTCATCTTCTCTCTGTTTGTAACTGTAGAGAAGGAATCCGAAGAGCACCTAGCTTACTTACTGCCACTGTGGATTGTTTTTCCTGTATACATCAAAATGCATGCAAGCTTTTCAGTGAGGCAACAACCTGCTATGAAAATTAGCATTTTGTCTAAATGGTATCTTGTTAGCTAGATTGTTTTAGAAGAATTTTGAATCTGGATTGGTTTTAATGTGTGAAGCTTGGGAAGCTTCCTTGGGAGGAGCAGTGAGAGAAGCTGTTTAATGCCGTTTAGAGAAATGGAAGAAATAAAATTACCTTAGCTATTAGATTGAGGGCAGGAAGGAAAGGTCACTTGGTGAGGAGAAAAGTAATTTGGGGGGGTGGGCCATGGAATAGCTGTGGTGGGAAGGGACCTCTGGAGACCATCTAGTGCAACATCCTCTGCTGAAAGTAGAGTCAACTGCAGCAGATTGCTTCAGCCTGTGTCCAGCTGGCTTTTTAATATCTCCAAGGATGGAGACTCCACAACTGCTCTCGGAGACCTGTTCTAGTGTTTGATAACTCTCACAGTAAGAACGTTGTGGTTTTTTTTCCTTATGTTTAAGTAAGGAAACAAATTTCTTGGTTTTATGGTTATGCTCATTGACCCTTGTACACTCACTGGGTATCACTGAGGAGAGTCTGTTTCTGTCTTTACTTTCTCCCACTGCGCACTAAGGTTAGCTAAAGAAGTTTCATATGTATCTACTGAACTAACTGTTATGCAGAAAATACTTTGGACTGAGTTTAGTAGGGAATCTATTAAAACTTGATTTTAGTCAGCTCAAGAGTGGTCATGAGGATCAAGGCTTTATCTGTCTCTCCTTTGCACTGCTGATGGTGGTTTTCAAGGTGTAATAATATTATATTAAAGTCATGATGAACATTACTGATTTCTGAGTGTATTGGTGCTGTTGGGAAGATTTGCCAAACAGTAAGAAGGCAGGTTTTTGCTCAGTGAAGATGACCGAAAAGTAAAATTCCCAGCAGGTTGGCAGTGAGGGATTTCTTAAAGGAATTGTTATAAGGAACAGTGTAAAATTCCAGTTGTGGTGGTTTGGGGTTTTTTTACCACACTTTTCAGTTTTGTTCAGTGTCAAAAATACTCATTGTCACTTTAGGCTTTACATAGTTTCTGAATTCCCTTAATCATCTTAAACTATCTGGTTTGTTTCTAGTAGAAGCAGCTATTGGGTGTATAGAGAATAGACAGGATCCTGCTCTCATAAGTATATTTGTCTTCCATTTTATTCCACTGCAGTTTCTGGCTACAGGTTTCTCTTGGGACTAGGCTGTTTAGTAGCACACTTGATTTTATGTTATTCATATGATTTATAATCTTTCAATATCTGATATAAAGGGAACAAGGAATGTTTATGTTGGTATCATTTTAGTGTTTATTGCTATAGTAGATATCAATCTGATTCCATTTAGGGAAAAGAAAGATGGTTTTGTTATGAAAACTGCTTTACGTGATGTGGTAAGGGATCATATCTGTATCTAGCAAGAGTGGGCAGAACGTTCAAATTAATAACTCTGTGTGGGTTGCTAGTAGGAAAGGGACTGAAACATTGCCCTGTAAACATCTTACAATGAAGTTGTCAAACATGGAGTTGTCAGACAGGATCTTCAACTGCTGTATCTAGTTTTGAATAATAACTGTTTAATACAGATGAGGGTGAAAACCAGACTGAGAATTGAGACTTTTTTTTTAATGCAAAAGTAAGAGAGGAGGATAAAAATTAAACTTGTGCAGCTTATAATTGGTTTCAAATGCTTACCATCTTGCATATTACATGGAGAACGTTGAAACCATCATCCCTTGTGCAGAGTTAGAATACATTTCATGTAACTCAGGTTTAAGTAAGGCTGTCTGTATTTTTTTTGTCATTATTTCTCTGACTTTCCAAGTCTGTTGGAGTTTCTATTTTATTTCTATGTTGTTGACATTTGGAGGCATGCTTGATCTCAGTTCAGGGCCTCTAAATATTTGTTTATCAAAATCAATGTGTTATGTCGTAGCAACCACAGGCATATGGTCATTGTGGAAAAATGATAGAAACCAATGGTGAACTTCACTCTCCCTTTCTTTCCTACATGAAAGCATAACAAGCCGAACCAAAGTACACAGTGCTTTGCACTATTGTTTGCTGGCTTTACATAATGCAGACCGACATAGTAGTGTATAGACAGTGTTAGACATTATTGCAAAAGTCTCCAAAATGTTTAACAACATCTAGATCTGATACAACACTCTGTGTTTACCTCTGGTTAGGCCAAGCCAAGCAGGTGCAGAAATAGAGCTGGAAAAGTGGGAAAAGACAGAAACAAGACAATGGGAGGATGAATGAATGTGTGTGGGAGGGAATTTTGCTTTCCAGTTAAGAGAAAACTGATGCTTCCATAGAAGCTTCTGTTTTTCTGAAGCTACTTCATGTGTGTCTGCGAGCATAAGTTGCTGTTGTCTTGCATGCTTTTCTCTTTCCCCTTCTTCCTGCTATTCCCTTTTCTTACCCTCCAACAAAGAGATGTAGAGAATGCAAATAAATTGCCTGTCTGAAACGGAGGGAGCTGTGGGCTTTGGTTGACATTAGTGTATTGTGGAGGGATCCAGATGCGCGATAGTCATCAAATTTCTATCAATACTAATTTACTAATATCAATAATAATCTGTTTCCCAGTGGATCAGCTTTCTCAAGCAAGGTCTGTGCACTACTTACAGCTCTCTGAGCCCGTCAACTAAGGTGTCAATAAAGCTGACCGCTGTTCTGGGGCTATTGACAGTTATTAAAAATGACCTTGATGTAATTTCATGCCTATCAAAACAAAGGCCATATGTTAAGGATTATGAAAAGCTACAGTGAAGGAAAGCAATGACAGGCTTCTGCTGGGTGAGGGTAGAGGGAGGTCAGCATATGTGAAGATTATTGGCTCCCCATCTCTGCTTCTTTTCCTACGGCACTGAGCGGTGCCCCTTGGTAGGCAACTGTTATGCTAAAGGCATAATTGGAACAATTTAGAGCTCAGGGGTACACTTTTTTAAAGATCTGTCATAGCATATCATCTCAACAGTTAATGTGGCGTAAAATATCATAAACACTGCTGAGGACCCTGGAGTCCCTATGGCAGGGACCAATCGATAAGACCCAGTGGATGATCTGTCTTCACTCACAGATAGAGGGCAATGCAAGGAATGCTCTCACTTGCTTTCTTATTCTGCCACTTCATAGGCATACAGGGTTTTTAGCTAGGTGGCTGTTATACACAAGTGAGAAACAATAGTTCGGTTGTACCTCAGGCATGGTGATCAGTAAGAAGATTTTGCAAAACTGTGTGGAGATGGAGTCCAAAACACAAAATAAATTGGTTCCTGTTAACAATCAAAATGTACCTTGTTATAATATGCATAAATGAGACCACAGTTAGAAATCTAGAAAGGTTACAGGCAGCATAGCATATTATGCCCTTTTCCCTTTGCCCTTAAAAATGAGTTGGCAAGAGTTTCCCTATTGACTTTTTTTTTTTTTTAAGTTATTCATTTTTCTTCTCTTTGAAGATGAAAATGCCTTCCCAACGTGGCACCTGTGCATGCAGACCTCGGGCTAGCTACCTGTGTGTGGAGTTGGTGCTCTGGCTCTTACCGTCAGCACTGATACTTGGGCTGCTTGGTACAATGGCAAAAACAGGTAAATGGTTTACAGCTTCCTCATGCTCTCACCAGTCCCATCCCCCTAAACTGCCTCTAGACTGCTTTTAAAAGTGGCAAATAGATGTTATCTCTAGAGTCGTTTCAGTGAAATCCTCCTCTCTTGTGATGCTGGAGGACCAAGGAGGGAGAGGCACTGGACACACCTGGTCACAACCTGGTGCCTGGGGACAGGAGCCGGGTGGTTCTGCTCTGATAGCCAGCCACTAAATCAATGGCAAGACCTTTTCGGAAGCCTCCTAGCATGAGAGGATAGACTTTAAAGTTACAATTCTCTATGCAGTAGGGAAATTTAGAATTTAACTGGCTTGAACTAAAGCATTCTAGGTCACATCGAACTAAAATAACTTTTTTCCTGTCAAGAAAATGAAATAAAAATAGCTTTAGAAAATCTACAATTCTGTACAGAAGATTAGCACACAGATTTTTCCACAAAAATCAGAAATTTCTCTTGGCTACTTCAGTCAGGATTTTATTTCCTGTTTTTTTTGTGTATGGCACAGGGCGAGCAGCCAAATGTCTGCATCATTGTGCATATAGTATTGGTCTTTCAGGATTGCTGTGAATTAAAATGTTAATACTAATTCTTCTGTATTTATGAATTCTGCAGACCATGTTGAGTTGTCTGAAAAAGGATATAAACATAATTTCAAAAAAATGTTAGAGAAGATACTAGTGATCTGGCTTGGATATAGTATGATACAATACAACTTTTTTTTTTTTTCAAGTCACCTTATAACACGAGTCTGTGACAAACCATAATCTAAAGCCACAGTTGGAGGAATGCTCTCTCTGACAGGTATTGTCTCCTGTTGGTTGTCCTCATGTCAACACCACCCTGTCTTCTGTGTTGCTCCAAAGGTTCAGCAGGTTGGGCAATAGACTGACACACTTGAAAACTAATTTAAGGGCAAAGAATAGTGCAGAAAACAGGAATATTTCTTAGCCACATGAGTCTCTCCATCCAATTCGCCATGAGATGACACATTTATTTTTTTTTCCTGACTCAGGACTGTGAGCAATATGTAAAGGTGGAAGGAAGCCACCAGAGAAGTGAGAAGGTCAAGCATGGTTGTATTTTCCATATACCTAAACACATCATGTAGAGCCTGAGACTGCTGGATTGAGTTATTGGTATAATGGGGTGATTAACATTAATGGCCATTACTCTCCTTCTGAAGGTTTTCATTGATGTCTAAGCAAGGTGCACATGGAAACTTAGGCATGGATGCCTGTCTAGGGACAATCTTCTTGTTTTCTTTCCAAGACTCTATTTTGTTGAAACAGAAAACGTGACATATGGTTAAGTTTATTGAGCAAACAACTACTTCTTCTGCTGTAAATGAGTGTTTAGACTATGCGTACTGATGGTAACTAACCTTTGTAATCAAACATTACCTAGAAATTGCTACAGATGTACAAACATGCTTTTTTAGATGAAGATTTGAACTTGAAAGTCTTGAAATTTTAATTAAAAGAATCTTAAGGTGTTATGCATATGCTTATAGTTCCTATGAAATTCTGAAGCTTTCAGCTTTCCTTTTTGTATTTTTCTGATAAATTTCACTAGGAAGCTTCAGCCAGTATGTACGTTCCTTATATAATAACATTTGTATATCTTACCATCTGTAATGTGCTCATTCTTGCAACATCTCTGTGAGGAAAGGAAGTATTATCACAATTAATAATTACAAATGACCTAGGAAATATCCATAATAAAAAAAAAAAATGTGCTTCATATATAACTAAAATGAATGCAAAACTGCTTAGATGGGGCCTCAGTTATGTGTCTGGTAATTATAATGCATTTGACTTCCATGAGTAACGAAAATCATTACAAGAAAACGAAATATAGAATAAATAAATGAAAACAAATTAAAGCAAAGTATATTAAAAAACAATCACAAAGAAAGTTAAACTTAATATTTAGAAGATCAGACTGAAGACATGATATGAAGGACAAATATAAGATGAAAATGGCTGTTTGTGGGACTTCTTCCGTAGTCTTTTTTATTCAACTCAACATTTTAAAAACTTAAAGTATTTTATATTTCTGTAATTTATTAGGTGGAATTAGATTTAGTTGGCATGGTGAAGTTTGCAATTTTTTTCACAGAGAAAAAGCAGCACCATTTAAGTTTATATTCTGGCATTTTATAATGTGTCAAATGTGTCATTGCTATATTACCAGATCAAAGAGTTCTAAGTGACACTTTCTAATCAAGACTGTCAAGAGGTTTCATTAGTAAACAGAAGCAGGAAACACTTGGGATAATGGTTCAATACATATTTTACAGTTCTGAAGGAAGGATAAATCAGGCTTTTTTCTTTTTTTTTTTTTAAAGTAGTAAGTAATTTTAAAGCTGCAGAAATGAATATTTAGTAACATGCTAAGACTGCATTTAAAACTAAAAGTGCAATCATTTAGCTGAATGGTGTATTTTATCAGACCTCTGCCCTGTTGTTAAATGTGTTTAGGCTGAAACTCTTTACAAAAATGACTTAACGGTAATCATTTGCATCCAGCACTTCAGATAATAGAAGGATCCTCCCATCCAGAGCTGACTGCCAGAAAAGTAATTTTAACACAGCATTTAATCTTCTTTAAAGTTTTAGTGCTTGTGAGAGATCCCTTGCTGACAGCTGAGAAAACTGAATCTATGAAGTAGTAGGAGGAGTAAAATGTGGGCCTGTGGCATGCAAATGTCTCCTAACAGCCTGGAGAGCTTTTCCTATCCTACTTTTGAGAAATATCTCAAGGGGCCGAAGACTACAGAAGTGCATATGTCTATGTGTTATCAGTTGTGCTCCTTTCTGGCACTACCATCTGGCTCTTGAGACATACTGCAAGGCAGTTTTCAACCTCTGTTTGAGAGGCAGAAGGTGGCACTTGGAAGTACCTGTGCAAACTGGCCATAGTACGTGACATTTGTAATCTGTTTGGGATGAATTTGAATCCATGGATCTTCTGTGTTTTACATTCTTCAAATAGGTGGCGACTGAGATGGGCTAACAGAGGTCTGTGATTGCCAAGCATAAATGGTATGTAAAACAGGCTTTATGTCCTTTTTTTCTGCTCAGACTTCGGCCATCTGTCCAGCATTTCTGGATGTTTGACAACCCAGGCAGAGTGCGAACTCCACATGTGCTTGTAGATGTCTGACAGAGCTATTGTTACATTACTTTATGCAGTTCATGGAAGTTGTAAATGAACAATAGGCGTACCTAAACTGAAGACTGAATTTGGTCTTTTGGTCTTCCATTTTGACGTAAAAATCTATGAGGCAAATTTCCCTTAAAAAAAAAAAAGTAATCTAAAGATAGACACAGATGTCTTGAAAAAGATTTCCACAAAAATTGTATTCAATATAAACTCCCTTTAACGTTTTCATGCTCTCACGAAACTGTTACAACTGAGAAGATTAGTATTAGTACAAAAACTGTACAATAGGTATTCTAAAAGAGATTATAGTAAGTCATACTGACTGACAACAATTCTTATCTAGGAAGGAAGAGTAAGTTTTTCTATTAATGAGAAAAATTATCCAGCAGTTAGTAGAGAGATTCCTCAAAGATCAGTCAGTAGACCAAGATTAGTTCATATTTTTATTAATATTCAGTATAAAAAGTAAGGATATGCTAAGGGTGTATGTTGACTGCACAGATCTGGAAGGCATCGTAATGTAAATGTTTGGAAAGATCGGCAGGAAAAATTGGATTATTTTAAAAACTATGCAGAGAAATCAAGTCCTCTGAGGGCTTAGTTTTGTCTCCTTATTCAGGCACATCTATTGTAGGATTAAATCAGGGATATTTTATATTGGCTTCTATGTCTTTAAGCATTTCTGCAAATTACTTGGGATTCCGAACAAGGAATCACCCAGCATGGGTGTTCATGGCAAGTGCATCTGAAATGTGTTTTAAGTCTTTTTCTCTCCCGTTTTGGAAGGTTTCCATTTTGTGCATATTGAGTATCTGTATAATATTCTATTAGGAGAATCTATGTCTTCAAAATTTTTCTTAAATTAAAAAAAAAAGAAAAAAAACTAACTTCCCTAATATGTTTTCTTTTAAATGATATGCCAGTTACAATGGTCTTGCATGGGCCAGATCCAGTGTTGTTAACCTGTATTGGCATCTTTTTCCAAAATTGAGTCTTTAATTGCCCTTTAATTGCCTTTAGTATGCAATGAAGAGAATAGTCCTCTAGCTTTAGAAACGTGTGCTCCTCTTACTTTTTGTTAGTTCTTCTTATCCAAATCGGTATCTTAAATTATTAAAATGCTTTATGATCCAGTGCTCTGTCTCTCTCTCTCTCTGGCCCCTTTCATCTGTAAAACATATTTGCAGATCTGTTTTCTCCAGCTGCCATGGAAGTGCATTTTAACATCCTCAGATCATCTGACCTGTTTCACTGCTCTTAGTTTAGAGCTTGATCCTGCTGAATCATCTGAAATATTTATATGATTCCAGCCTGATGTCTGTGTCATTCTGAACTAATTTTCTGTGCAAATATTCCTGTCACTTTTTCATTTTACACTTTGCATTCTGACACTTAACATGCAGGATATGATCCATACTTCCTTATTCTTACATTAGTATTGTCACATATGTATTCTGCTTGGCTCAAAAAACATGTTGAGCCAGCATTTCTAAACTAAATATCTCACTTTTTGACTTGGCCCCATTTACTTTCTCTTAATATGATTGCTTACCCTCCAAATGTTCAGAGTTCAGCTGTGCTTTTTTACATGTTTGGGGCACTTCATAGGAAAATCCAGTAGATTGAATGACCTGACGATCATATGGCAATGAAAATCTAGTCTTAGTCCACAATTTTGAGATGTCTCTGAGAAAAACCTGTTCATCAATAGCTACGATGGCTGACAGAACACCCCAGTCCTAGACGTCACTGTACCACAGGGTCCTTTGTAATTAGTGTAATGCCGTCATAACAGATGTAGATTGATACAATGGTCTGCATGAAGACCTGTGCTATCAAGAAGTTCCCTTATAAAATGTTATATCACAATATTATTTACAGTGCTAATTTCCCAGATGTTGGCTGGCATCATTAGGAACATGGCAATCAGGTTTTGCCCCCTTGTTATTATAAATATCTTGCAAAAGGGGCTAAAGATTGATGTGATGCCAATAAATATGAGGATGATAATAGGAAGAGGTTCTTAGCTGTATACACTGCTACCCGTAGTTTCCATACAATACACTTCTTTGTGTTCCAAGAAAGCAAATTGTACGCTATGTGTAAAGCCAGGAAAAACAACTTTCCCTGATAAACACTGTATCTATTTTGTATTAAGGAAAACATAAGCCTTAAGACCACGATCTCTGACAGCAGGGAACAGGAATTACTCCTACATATCACTGGCTACTGTGTTTAACAGCTTACTGCTTTCAGAAGAAATACTGCACCAATTACAATGCACCAAGTCAACCACATCTTCATAAACCAACTCTTAACTTCTTAATTTTCACCCCCAGGTGCTTGCTCTTAATATTATAATGATGGGATTACAATACAATAATTTAAAAAGTACAATGGATATCAAAGTGTAAAATCTACCCAATCAAGCGCAGTCAGTCAGATCTTGCTCACAACCGAACTCTTTCGTCCACCATGCTTTGTTTCTGTACAGGCATCTGTGAAAGCCATTAAGAAACCCTACCAATTTTTCAGCTCCATGGAATGAAGCTTTTGGCAAAAAGCAGCTGGCCAGTTGGTCTACCAGTCATGAGACTGGATATTTAAAGCTAGTCTTAATGAAATTTCCTAATTGGGAACTAATTTGTCATGTATGATGCTATGTCAGACTTGCTCTATTCTAGTTCCAGAGACCATGTCTCAGTGGTGCAAGAAATGACTGCTTCAGTAATGAAACTGCAGTTATAATCTGAAAATCATAGTATCTGTTGGTAGCTTATAGTTGTTCCCTAAAAGATAAAAGGTGTTCTGTTCAGGTAAAAGTAAAAAAGGACAGTTTGTGTTGAAAGAGCCAAAAGTAAATTTTTTTTTTTTTTTAATAGTTTATGGCAGAATGGTTATAACTCTTGTTTTAGTCTGTTATGAAATTTGCTATTTGTTATGCTATTTTGCAAATGTAAGTACTAATCATGGTAACAGCAACAATGCTTTTAATAGTACTCATCAGTATTTTAGGTCCCTTGAGATGTTTATTAAGGAGAAAAGTTACCCAAATGGCAGGCAGCTTTATCCTCAACAAAGATCTCGTATATTAATTTAGAAACTAGAAGTTACCCAGTGCATTTGACATGGGATGTTATCAACGGTTAATACATTGAAGAAGGATGATAACTTCTGGGGATATTTGGGACTGAATTGTCAGTGGCAGCAAGTTTCCTATAAAGCTTAGAACTGAACTGAGTTCAGGCTTTAGTGCTGGGTCAGAGGAATCTATATTTTTAAATAATTTTAAGTGGCTTTGTGTTCTGTACTTGTCTGCCATACATTTCAGTTTACTTTTACTCTTTTCTCAGGATTAAGACTTCCTAAAATGTTTTTATTTATTCTTTGATCTGTCATGATGTGTCCTGGTTTTATTCTTTAGCTCTGTTACCTTTGGCTGTCAAAAACCTGAGTGACTCTCCAGCATGTTTCCCAGTCTTGGGGAGGACCTGCAGAAAGAAGTTTTAGATATGATTTGTGTGTGAATGGTCTTATTGACTTAATTGAATTTAGTAGCAGAATCTGAGCTTATTCTGATGTTGAGGTGAGGGACTGTAGTGTTAAATGAGCCCTTCTCATTCTGTTCAGGAATCCCTAGAGCATGCTGTATGTCCACTTTTTTTCCCTCCCACCCATCATCCAGTTGGCAGCTCTGAAGCTACTGTAAACCTGCTGCAACTCCCTTGTCTCAGCAGTCCATGTTGGAAAATACATCTCTTCACATAGTTATAGTAAGTAGTTACTTGTATGTGTATGTGCTGTAAAAGTGTGCAGTTTTCACCCATACCTTTCCTTCTTCAGAAAACTCTCCAATATAGTTCAAGGCTATTCACTTTACTATGAGGGTTCTATATTGCGTGGTGTAGCCGCACAGTACAAGAAAGTAGGCGTGGTGGGTTATATTTTGAAGACCTCTCATGATTTTTTTCTGCCTGTGAGTTTTAGGGGAGATCAGTGCTTCCTGTTTCTGAAGACTGCTGAGAGAAGCAAGCACCTTGGTTGGCACTTGTCCTGGACTTGCATAATACCATGGCAGCAAAAGATACAAAGAGAAATTAATGTTAACAGACTCAAAAACTCATGCAAAAAAAAAAAAAAAAAAAAGTCAGATAAGACTGTAAAGAATAAATTCCTGGTAATGCCACTGTTAAAGGCTTGGCCTACAGCCAGCTGAATGTTGGTCCTTACAAGGTGGGCTGACTCCTCAGTATTGAATGAAGGGGTTCTGTCTGTGCCCTTGTGCAAAAGCACACAAATCCACCTCCACACATTGTGCATGATGGTGTGCTGCTCGTGCCAAAACTTGCACGTGGAAAGCAAAATTGGAGTGTAAGGGAAACTGGGGTTTGCTGCCGTTTTATTGCTCATGTGGCCACTATTGTTTCTGATAATAGTTCACCTGTGGCATGCACGTGGTGTGCCTGAAAACATGCTATGGGCATGTGCACAAGATACCTTCCCTAGCTGTATGTTTATCTGGATATATCCTCAGGATTTTTTTTCTGAGCTAGATGCGGTGCATTACACTCTAATTTCCTGGTAAAATAGCAGACAAATTTTTGCCTAATGCCAGCATTAGTCATTTCTGTATTAATAGAACCTTCAATCTAATATTTGTGCTCTCCTAGATATTCATGGTTTGGCTTCACTTCAGCCTTCATGCTGAGGACCTTCCTGGACTACAGCCAAGCTACTGGGTATGAAGGATTAAATTTGCCCTTGTTTCATAGCAAGGTTGTATGGGAGCATTCCAAGACTGATTTTCATAATTTGACAGTCAGGAGGAGAGTTGATGTATTTATTTTCTTTCTTCACGCTCTCCTGAAAAGGACAGCCTGCCTCTGCTGAATCTTGAACGCTAATCACCACAAAGATTTTCTTTTGTCTTACTGCAGGTGTGTGACAGTTCAGATTACTTGTATATGGTTAGAGTAGCACTGTGTCGTTGTCCTGTAGGGAGTTAAATATGGTTTCTTGGCATCTTACAGTTCCGCATTTGGACAGGAAAATTCCAAATATTTTGTATGATCCTTTATTTTGTTTACATGGGCAGGGTGTAGAGACAGTGCTTTTCTGAATGTAAGAAATGCTTGAGATGAGCTGTTTTACTCCTGTGCACTCTGCTGT
>VFFE01007239.1:1237396-1302396 GCA_008921705.1 Burhinus oedicnemus | reverse complement strand
ATAGAACCATCACAAAAGTAAAATAATAATAAAGCAAATTAAATTGTTTCATGATTTATTTCCATCAACTATAATTTCTAGAAATTCACATTTATAACTGTAAATTTGATCTGACAGATCCTTTGTAGATTAAATAAGGCTCAGGAGTTGCATAAAACTACTATTCATTTGTCAGCTTTCATTCCCTGAAGTTGCATAGAGTCCTACCACCATGTCTTCTTGAAAGTTTACTCCATTGTAAACCTTCTTCATCCTCACCCCACTTTTTTCATTTGACTTTTCTTTCTGTTCTGCCCCCAGGCTTCAAAATTCCCATCTTATTTTCAGTCCCAAATCTGTCATTCTTTTAATGTATACCTTTAATCTGAAGCTCTGAAAGTGTAGGGAAGCTTAGGACAGGAAGAGTTGAGAGTTGAGTCCACTGGTTTGGCTGCAAGAACATGACAAGAAGGAACCAGCTGGGTCTATGAGAGACTTGTCCTTTTCAGCCTTAGGGTAACCACAAAAGGATGGATATCCTAGATCATCAGAGCTATGGTTTTGCAGCAGTGTGGCTTTAACCAAGTTAGATACCATGAATATGTATCATAAAATGTATACAAGTAAGGAGCGGTTTCAGAGCACTTAAATTCAGGAAGGCTGCATTCTCTGTACAATGACTAGAAAGAGGTTGTTTCCTGGAGGAAGGGACAGAGGAAGTACATGTATTGCGGCAAATGTTTAAGATGCTGTAAATTACCCTCTTCCTATCTATCTTGACAACTTTAGGACTTCAAGGAAACTATTATTCTAGGTTTCTCCATTCTCTATTCTTCCAAAGACCACATCTTCATGATTCATAAAGATGTATGTCACTGAATGAGTGTTACTGAAATAGTAAAGTCTGATACTTGATGACTCAAGGAAGTTTTTTCTATGTTGTCTCTCTTTTATATGTACAGTGATGTAGGAACCTGCCTATCACCAACTTAATATGTATGAGTTTCCAAGGTTGATATCAAAATAACTTTGTCTAATGAATGATGTGATCTTTCAATTATTAGTGTCATGTATTGTACTACTGTTAGGACCATCCTATTCAATAAATCTAATTTATCTAATCTAAACTGTTCAGCCCTGTAATTCTGATCAGTTATTACCATTTGTTAAGACTGTGAACATGTATTTTCTTTAGCATTGTCATGTTGATGTTAGGGCTATTCATAGTCCTTAAAACTAAACAAGGAGATGTAGGAAGGTTATGAACCCTGAATACTTGCTATCGTCATCTTAACTCTCTGCGGAGAATCTAAGTTTAGTACTTTCTGAATTTCTTGATATAAAATCAGGTTATTTTTCCCACTGAATTAAACTGTTTGTGATAGACTGGATTATTTTGCCTGACAAACATTAGCAAGTGCTCACATATCTTGATCCGCCAAACAAACCTTATTCAAGCAGGAGCTGTTCAGGAACTGTCACATCCTCAGCTGAGAAATAGTGCTGCCATGAGTACACCTGACCTGCTAATCTTTGTCAACTGAAAGTAAAATAGATTAGCTTAAAACACCTTCAAGTAAAAGAAGATTTACTGCTGGAACCACCCCACCCCACCTATGCAGTTTCCAGCCTTGATGTACTTCGTACATAGCCTGTTTGGAGTGTAAGGTGATTTTACTATTTTCTGTTTGCCATAGTCATAACCTAAAGTCCCATCATTAGTCACTGGAAGGCCACTATCCATATACCATGTGAAAAGTTTGTCAAAGTGAGTCTTCTATATACCATAAGGAAAACGTAATATTTGTGCAGTATCTTAGGGAGGACAGTATGGCCAGGTCTTGGAAGGAAAACTGGGTTCTGTTCCTCACTCCATGGCTTTGAGTAGCATTGTACAAGGTGTTTCATACCTCTGCCAGGTGTAATGATAAAATTTGCAATTATCTTTTGGAATCTCTTGATGAGAAGAAATGAAAATTAAGAGGAACCATTATTACTTATGATCACATACAACAAATAGCAGCTGTTTTTTTGTTTCTTTGATTCCTGTCCTCTCCCTCCTACCCCTTAATAACCTCTACACTGCCTGCTTCCTTCACTTTCTCTCACCCTCTCCTTATGTACACACATCTATAGGTTTATGGATGGAAGGAGTTTATTCCCTGGTTGAGTTCCTAGATGCCAACATGCAAGCTAGAATGAACTTTCTCTGCCTAATTTTAACTAACCTGAAAACAGGAGTTCTTAATGGGAATGCTCACACAACCTTGACTAAAGCAGTGTGAACACGTTGCTATAATTTATAATGTCAGTCTATATTCCAAATGGTTTCTCTATATACTGCATGTTCCACTCAAACAGGAAAAGAAGGTACTGCAGTGAATTATTGTGTAATTAATCATTTGACCATGAGGGACTCATTTACTAATTAAAAACGCAAAAAGAGTAAATTGAAATAACCAGTGACTACTAAATCACATCTCTTGACATGTCAGCAGCATTGTAATACATCATAATGTATCAGTCAGAGACATACAGATCCTGCGTATTCTGTTACCTTTTACTTCAGAGCTGCCAAAATCATTCATTATACTTCCAATGCTGTTTCTAGTACTATTCATATAATTACCATAGCATGCTAAATTGAGATATGAGGTACCACTCAGGCCGACGTATATACACAGTAATAGGTCAAAATGTACGATTCTACGCTCTGCTGACTGTGCCACCATCTCTGAGCATATCATAGGGGGACAACTCTCCTATGACAGCATGATCTCTGGGAAATAAAACCGTGACTTGGAAGTCTAGATTTCAGGTCTGTCTAGATATTCCTGCCTGTGTAGCTTTAGCCGATACACCAGGTTTCTGCCTTTAGCCACAGCTGTTCGTGATTTGGTACACTGGCACAGACCTACCTTCACTGGTAGGTTAAGGTAGCATTAAAGTGTCTGTGAGACTGTGGGTTGAAGGATAAGATGTTTTCTGCACAGCTACAGTGCTGAGGACCACCGTCTGTAGGGTGGGGTAGGAAAGCTGGCAGGACACCTGAGCCAGAGACATCTCAAAGCATCACAAATTACTCTGCATTCCTGAGTTAGACTATCAAGGCCCAGATCTGCACAGACTTCATGTTGTGCATTATTATCCACCATGGCCTTTGAAAAGCATTCAATTTAGAGGCTTTTAAGTAGCAGTGTGGATTTCTGTGCCATTTTGTTTTACAGTCAGGGTGAGGGAGAAGAGGATATAAATTTCACGTTGACGTTAACGGAAAACTTCTGCATTGTTAACCTTGTACACCAAAGCTACGTTTACTTTGTGTGGGTAAAAGATGGAGATGCATCTATGGCTCCAAAGAGACTGGGAGAGATGTGAGAAGTACAGTTCTAATTTGAAAAACAGCTTCACAAAGTTGCAACTTTTATTTTCATGGATTTGTTCTGTGTTCAGCAGGAAACTTATCTACATCTCATGTTGGCAGAATTAAAATTTATTAATGTGATTTTATGTAAAATCATCATGGGAGTTTCTCTTTTCTTAAAACTAACATTGAATCTATTTGCCTAGCTCCAGTTAGAATGAATCAATTATTGCATTCACATGCTGACCCATTGAAGAAAATAAATAGTGCTTATTAAGTAGCACGGCTTGCAAGTCTTCTATTAATATTGGAATACAAATGAAAAAGGTAATAAGCCAGTTTAGCTTTCACGTCCCAAATTGAACTTCCAAGCTTGTAGAAGGGATTTTTTGTTTTCATGTTCTTAATTGGAGAGACAGATACACTTCTAGAAGCTGTTGAGTGACAATAAATGTGTAGGCTTATTACGATGCTTTCATTGCAACTGTTTACTTCAGAATGTCAAGTAGTCTGGGGATTCCGTAATATTAACTGATGATATTAAAGGTTTCATGCAAAACCTGCTGATTTGTACAGGAAGTCGGGCTTTCTGCATTCTAGAATGGTAAAAATTATTTTATTTTTATACCTTTATCAGTTTATACTAACCATGAAAGTAGAAGGCAAAGAAATTACATTTTTGCAGCAGGAAACTAGGAAACAGGTAATGTTTTCTCATTGATTAGATAACTGTATTGTACTTTTCTGTGAAGAGAAACCCAAAATACAGAAAAACGTCAGTTATTTGCAAGTCTTTAAACTTACGGGGGAAAAAAATCTGTCAGGGGGAGGGAGGAAGTTGTATCTGTTTTGCAACTGTGGCATGATAAATAGCACCCTTTAGAAGAATCTACCAATATAACAAAAATACAGATTGATCACGCAATACTAGATTTATTTTTTTTTAAAGACAAGCTGAATATTTCTAGGAAAACTACTGTGCTGTTTAACTTTTAATTCCCAGGTTTCATGTTCAGAGTCTGTAACAATGGTTTATGTTAGCAAACACATTGTTTAATAGTTATCTGCTCTCTCCACTTGTCTTCAAATATTGTGATTTAGATAGAACCCTAATGCACAAGCGCAACTTGTCCCCAGAGCATTATTCAGAATATAAATTAAGTGATATTATAACACAGCCCTCACTTAGCTCAGCATAATGAATATGAAACATCATGTACTAGTGACCAAGGTCATGGTATGAGAATGAATTACTCTATTAACTTCTCTTTTAAGTAGCATTAGAGATAATAAATGAAGAGATTTAATGGGGATCTGATAATATTATTCATGCAAAAGTAACATACTTTATCTTGCTAAAACAATTAGGATCTGTTTGAAGATATTTTACACTTTGGAAATATGATGCTTAGAAGTGTTTATTGCATGTTGCAGAATGCATCAGCATTAGCCAGTAATGCAGATAATCTGATAAAAATCGAAAAGCTGATTTGTATACTATGCTAATTCAGGATCATCTCTTTGGCCCTAGGTACTGTCCAAATGCTCCATAAGATTATAGCAAGCTTTAGTAGTGATATTAGATTAAATTCAGTTCTTTTGCTTATAACTTTTTTTCAAAAAGAAAATTACATCCATCATTCTTCTCTATAAACCCTCTTTAGCTGCCTGATAAGTAGTATACAATATCGTATTTTAAGCCTGGCATATTACTTTTTTTATCCAGACATATTTAAGCCTCCTCTCTCAGTTATACAGTATATTATTTCAGGGATAGAAAGTTTTGTTATTGTGATACCTCTATAGCTGAAGCATAAAGAGACTTAGTGATTTGCCATGTGTTCCATAGCGCACTCACATGTGTTTAGAAGAAATGTAAGAGTAGTTGATAAGAGATTACTCTTCAATTTGCAAGTGTCTACAGCGCATGGAAACTTAATGCTGTACTTGGTGATTTTTTGGTTTGCTTGGTGCGTTGTTTTTTTTTTTTTTCTTTAATTTCCCAAATATTTTTCCTTAATTGAATGTATTGTTATTTTTCAAATAATTATGTGAGAAGAAAATGAAGATGTAAAATTCCGAATTGTTGCTTGGGGTGAAATCTGCTCCTAAAGTGTAGCAAAAAGCAGAAGGAAACCTTGCTGCAGCACGAATGTGGATGAAGGTAGCGTATCATGGACAGTGTGCCCCTGCTGCTAATCCTGCGTCCTCTGGATTTTTACTGGAAAATGTGAAATTTTTTTAGGGAAGAATATAGTGCAGAGTTCAGGGTACCACAGGTTTATTAAGATGTCTGTGAGCATACACTCTTAGACAATTCAGTAACCAGCACCAAACCTGATTTGTCTTGCAGAGAAATTCAGAGTATTAAGTCAAGACCCTCTTGTTTGTGGGAGAAACGTTGATGTTGAAATCCTCTGCTCTGTTTGTTCCTTTCAATAAAATCTCTGTTTGTACAATGACAGAATTCTAACTGAACTTCCTGTAAACTTTGTAAACTTCCTCTGAGGTCAGGAGAAATGCTATAATTTAGCTTTTTTTATAAAAGAATTAAAAGCAAAATTCTTGCCCACTATGATTTAGTAGGAAACAGCGTGTATAGGCAATCCAGACTCAGAAAACTCTTTGATGTATTGCATGTGCTTGCTAACTAGCACATTTGGAAAACAAAGTTTTTAATGTATATCCTCTATTTATAGCTGACAACAATGGTTAAATGCCATTGCCTGTCAAATGTATGAAGTATGCACTTTTCTGTCTTTGGTTGTGATTTTTTATGTGTCATTATACCTAAGACCTAATGCAGATTATATAACAGTTTTGGGAATTTTTAATTTTTCTACTCTCAGTTTTGCTGAGGTGATGTAAGAACAGGCTCATCCATGTGTATTGTCGTAAATACCCACTGTCTAGTCATCTGTTTCCCTCAACACAATGTTTACAATGGTGAAGAGTGGCAGGATGGCCATTACAGGTCCATAAACTTTTAAGAGATAGTTTGATGCGTTTGTTGCATTTCAAATTGCAGAAAAATTCTGTCCTCTCAGACTCTTGTCAAAAGCAGAGGGCCCTGGGGGAAATGAGCCATTGTAATTAAGACTGTAACATATCTCTTCAAAGCACAAAGTAGAGTCAGGTAAATGAGCGTCCTTGTGCTATTTATACCAGCTTCTTAATTATGCTTAACGTGACCAATTCAACTTGATCCCACATCAATTTTGCAAGTGTAAATAGTTCTAACGTTTCAAGGGTAAGATCATGTTACACCTTAAGTTACAAAATGTGTATGTATGTGAATGAAGCAGATTTAAAATATTTGATGAGCCAAGGGACATGTGTCCGTAGGATTGGTGGTAAAGGAATTAAAGTATTAGTTTCTCATATTTTATGATTAATGTTTTTTTTTACATAAGTCCTGAAAGTCTAGCTAAGATCATGAAAGACATGTTGGGTTAAATCTTTCTTTGCTATAAAGTATAGTCATTATATCTCAGCTAACTTTAAAAAAATCCCTAATATCTATGCATGCCTGGAGCCAAAATAGGTCAGCTCATGGGCTATTGTATTATATTTTATGATTTAAACTTTAGGTGATTAGTTTAGCACTTAAAAGCTTTGGAAAGAATTAGGTTACCGTTCCTCTCTTTATTCATAAGCGAACTGACATGCAGATGGACACTGAGCAGACTTGTTCCATGTTTTCTCTCAAGCTTTTCTCAAAAGTTAAGGGCTGTATTTTTTTCCCTGGTTCTTAATTTCAGCATTAGAGTTTGATTGCAACATATGGAAAATACACCTATGACAAGGGAATCCTTTTTGATTTTGAAGACAAGGCCAGATTTTGCCTGCAGTCTCAGAATAGACTTGAAAAACACATGTTATGGAAAGGGGAGGAAAAAAAAGCTGCCACTTACGCCTATACCTGGATTTAGGTAACAGAAACCAAATGGAAAATAACCGGACCCCAGCAAAGTCAAAAGGATTTTATTCATCAGGGAGGGTTCTTTTTCTTGTATGTACAAGGAACACTTCAGAAATATGATTTAATTAATTACAAGCTCTGTACTTTCTGAGTTTGTTTATTTATGCTCATAAAACACAGAAAATGTAATTGAACTATATGCTGTGTTATATAGTTAGAGTACTATTAAGAAGGTCTATTCTACAAGTTGATTTTCTTAGGCTTCCACTGAGGAACAATTTTTTAGACAACAATTTGTTGTTATTCCTTCAATTTGTTAGCTTTTCTTTCAAAGCTTCATTTTAATTTATGCATCATGATAAATGTGACTAAGTTATCTGATAAAAGTGTACAGGATTTTTGACACACATCTCCATGGGTTAAGTTCATAGCTGAACTTTATGCCCAGTATTGCACTGATGGCAGAGTTGAATATTGCCAGGACCCTTACTCACTGTATCACATTAGGAATCAGGAACCTGATGTGTGCTGTCAGCTCTAGTGAGGAAAATACAGTTACAGGGCTTTTTATTTTAGAAATTATTAGAATAATTATAGTCCTTGAAAAGTAACCCATTAGTAGTTTAATTCTTTTTTCCTCAAACATAGTGCTTCCCTTTTATTTATCAACCTGTGTCTTCTGTGCTATAGAAATAAATTGTGAAAGTGGGTGTAAAAGTTGCTGGAGTTCTGAAAACCGTCTGAACTGAAATAGCTATGTTCAGGGCACTTTAACACAAAACAGGCACACGATAAAATGCTCAAGAAGAACAGAATGGGTGTGGTGACACTCAGCATGTTGACCTAACAGAAGTACTTAGGAACTGCACCTACAGTGTATTGTTATTATATGCAACAGGATCATACCGGCCCTTTTAATGAAATAAGAGACAAGTGCCTGTTTCGTTCAGTCTCTGCTGGGAGTTGAATCAGTGGCTAAAACTGTGTAAGCACTCCGATTTGCACGGAGACATGCAGCAAAAAATCATTTGCCATTTTGAGTAGAATAAGGGAACTGACCAAAGTCATCTGAGAATTAACAGGATTCAGTACTTCATATCTTCACGTTTTCATGCTGCTATGATGCTTAATTTTAAGAGTGGAAATGTTCAATTTTTTTAAAGATCAACGCAGACAATAGGAGAATGTTGCTTTTATGTATTGTATATGCGTAGAGAGTATAGAGATCATCTCAAAGGGGTTTTTTTTCCTATTATGCTATTATATTTACATTAGGAATACCAACATTTTCTTCAATTCTTACTATACTTATTTCTTCTGTTGTCATTCCTCCAGTTACAAATATCTGAACAGTAATTTTTCCTAGTCATCTGTCTTAAACTTCTCTATTCCTTCCTCAGATGCAAAGAGGATATTACTTAAAAAATAACAATGTCCTATTTAGTTATGCATCCTGAGGGAATAAACAAGGAATGAATGACTTCTGCTTTTGAGACACACATTTCTGAAACCCATTTCCTACTTTGTATAAAAGACAGTCCTATTTGAACAGTTATTATTTGATAAATATGTGTAAAATGACTGTTTTAAAATACTTTTTCTAATCATGAGGAAATATGAAAACACTTGCATTTTATATCCTAGTCTGAAACATTTTTGGTGGATAACTAAACCCAGATAATGCTAGTAACTTCTAGCTAGACTTGATCTATAGCTCCCATTGAGTCAAGTCTGAAGAAAAATGGTTCAATACCTTAAAAGTAATTAAGACCTTTATCTGAAAAACAGTTATATATGTGCTTAATTTAATGCATGTAAATAATCCAATTGACTTAAATGGGAATATTCATAAGCATTAAGTTAGGCACAATTTGCAGGATCAGGAATTAAAATTGTCCATTTTGTGCAAAGTGTTGTATATATTTTCTGTGGGTTTCCCATGTGTTTTAGGGACATAGAATAGGTTTTCTCTATACTAGGAGCATCCTAAATCCAGGCTATTCAATTTGGCATCTGCCACTTCTCTGATTATGCTGAACTCAACCATGTGAAATGAGGGTTTCAGTGTCAAGGTTTTCTCATTTCCAGGCCATTCTAAATCCTTGCTTTGATATGGGAAAACATAAGCTTAGGAGAGTGGCAAACCAGCAACATATTCTGAGACAAGCTCTTGGTCCCTCTTAAGTCTACAGAAGTTTTGCATTGGCTGCATGCCTTTAATTTCTCTCCAGGTTTCCTGCTTCAATACCCGACCAACTGCATAATTTTCCTTCCTTGTTATGTAGGTAGAATATGATAAGATACTTAAATCTGTAATCCTTAGTTTCTACACATAAGTTACATACAAATGCTGAGCTTCAAACTCTTAACTCTGTTGGTTAGTTTTTTTCTTTTGTCTGAAAATGGTCTAAAATACAATAGCTTGCATATGTATGATTTCCATAAGAGAGGAAAAGATTAAAAAATACAAGCCTTCTAGAGCATTCAGTGATAGGAAAGATTCCTTATGCCTTTTCTGAATTTGCTATAAACTGGCGAATTTAATTAAATCGTTTTGTTTGTTTCATGCATAATTGACATGGTGACAATTAACTACATGGTATGTTGTCCTTTGCCTCAGGTATATAACACTAAATTTGCGTGCTGAGAAAATAAAAGGAATGAAATGGTGTGTCACAATTCAAAAAATCACAAGCAACAAAAAATTAATTACTTTGGCTTCAGCTGTACCATTTGTATCTGTTCCTACCTGTTAGCCTAGGCACATGTGTTTAGTACTAGTTAGTATACTTGATTTCTGCCTATTATGTTGCAAAGGAGTCTTCATAATAAATAAGACAACTCTGTAAGGTTTAGAAAACAAGTCATAGTAATGGCTAAAAAACCAGGAAAACAGACTTTTCAAAGTTGAGTTTGAATGAAAACTGTTTTCTTCTTTCTGTATAGTTTAGGTACTTCATTTGCATGACCATAAATTGCAAACAATTGTCTTGCTTTCTATAAATGAGTGAATTGTCACAAAGAAATCGAGTCTCAGGGAAAAATTGTTGAAAATGAATGTAAAAATCTCCTCCTTAGAGTCTGCATCAAAATTTGTACATCAGAAGTGTTTATGTGAAAACCTATGCTGTCCTTATTCTGACCGCAAAATTTGTGGCTGGCTGGTAAAGAAGGAGATATACAACATGCACTCACAACTGACCAAAATATGAAAGCAGAGAAATAGAAAGGGGAATATGCTTAAATGCTTTTTAAAATAGGGTTAAGTTGTAATTAGGTAATTAAAGATATTACATAAAATGTGTTATCCCAGGAGAATCCACAAGGCCCTGATGTCTATCATCATTGATTTGAGTGTTGAGGTGTGTCAAGGAGACAAGGTCGTGCAGCAAATGCAACGAGGCAACATGCATAGTTATAGATTTAGAGTATGCTTGACGGTTATGTTCTTGATATTTCTATTAAGAATGGCAAGCACATCACTGTCTACTGTATTGCTGCCTGAGTCATTGTCTTCCTTGCATTCTGCTCTTATCCATAATATGTTTTTTCTTACAGGAAACAAAACCAGAAATACTTTCTTTAGCAATGCAAAATAATGCACTATGAAGATTACTTCTTCGTTGTGCTATCTCCAGAATAGCAAAGGATTAAAATAAAAAAACCGTATTATCAAATGAAATTTTATGTGCTTAGATCTTTCGGTTTTGGGCTATGCCTATTTGAGTTGATGCTAGTTTTATCTTCTGTTTTAGTTTACATGATCAAGATACCTTCCTTGCAGTAGAGTTGCTGGGAAAACTGATGTATGTACCTTTTTCCCAAGGAAAACTAAAGAGATTAGGATGTTTGACAATACAAATACATTGTTGGAAGTAGAAAAAAAACAGTACTTCTCTTTCTTTAGAGAGTAAACATGTTGTGTGTGAAAATTAAATGGATTGTATAGTTAATGCAAACATTTTGTCTCTTCCCCTAGAAATTCTGGGGCTGGAGATGTAATTGAAACTTGTAGGGTGAAGGTTTTTTAAAGCATTGTCCATGTGTCCTGATTCATGGCACTGGCTTGTCTGCAGAGTACAGATTTAAGAAAAGCTCCTTCTGGGGTGTTGCTTCCTGTTGGCTGGGCAAGCACAAAGGGCAAGGCATGTCTGCTGCCGCCTCCACCTACTTGAGCAGAATACGAACACGTCCATGGTGCTGAGTCCATGGGCGCCACATGTTAGAGCGGAATATCCACAGGAGCCTTTGGCCAGGGGAATGAATTCTCTGACCTCTGTCTTTCAGCCCTCCCTGGACCATCATATTGGCATCAACAATATTTTATCTGGAAAAAAATTAATCACTTTAATTTTGTTAGCTTGGAATAACAAATGAGGCTTTTAGTTGTTTTGAAATGCCATTCTTTCATGCTCTGGTTGTATCATTACAATTGGCCAAACACGTAAGTTAGATATAAGAATTCCCTGGACCAGTATGTTGATGGAGACAGACAACTGTACTAAAGGATGTATCTATTTCAAGTAGTGAGTGGGTACGTTCACTGAAAGGCACCTTCAAGGAATACTTCCGGCAAAACCTGGAACCTTTGTAAACAGTGTTATCATTTATGAAAGAATTTCGTCTTTTCCCCTGTTCATATCAAAACTTAATTCCATGGTGATGAGAATAAAAGAGAATAAATTCTCCACCTCCTTCTCCAAGTGGAAAAGCAGTATAATTTAGATGAATAAAACATTGGTTCTTCTCCAAACCTCCAAGTTGTAGAACCACAATGGAAGTGCTTGTGTTAGCAAAAGATAAGCCTCAGTTGTCTCAAATGTGTAAGTCTAATTTATCATGGAAGGAGATGTGGTTTTTTCTATTAATATTTTGAAAAATAGTGATTTTCTTAAATATATTTAAAAATTTCTATTAGGCTGATGTTTTTATGAAATAATAATATTCAATTGGAAAACACTGACTCAGCTGTCAATACAAATTGTACTGTTTGATTTGGTTATGTTCAAATGTTTTATTTTGATTTTTTTTTATGTTGAATTTAAATATAAAAACCTCCATGATACCTTTTGACTTCATTAGCTTAAACAATCTCCAAATTTTGAGTTCTTGTCACTGTTTTAAGTACAAACAAAATTTTGAAATCTTATTCTCTTTCCAGAGGACAGCAGTTATATATTTAAATAGAGCTCCATATTATTCTAATTTTTTTTGAGAATGACACTGAAGAAATCTTCTAAAATGTAAAGGTAATTTGACTTCCATTTTTGGAGCTCAAGGTGAGTTAAGTTACATACAGAGACAGAAAGCTTCAGTGAAAAATAAAATACTGATTCTGAGGGGAAGATGGTCTTTCCCACAACATTCCGAAAACTGCAGTCTGGTATTTAAAAAACATAAAATAAATAAAAAATCTTCATAGTCTTCATTTAATAACATTGTTATAGATAGACCGATGGAGAATTCAGGCCATTTGCAGCTTGTCAACACCAGCATTTTTTCGGTAAAAATAATTTTTATACCCTTTCTTTTCAGTTAAATAACAAGATGAAACAGCTGACTTCTGACTCTTGATTAATTTTTTTTCCCCCCATTCTTTCTTGAAGACACAGAGGTTCTGTTTTCAGTGAATAGAAAATAAACTTGTATTGTTATCCATCATTAGCTATTATCTTACTGAGAATTGTAATAGGAAGTGCTTTAATTTTGCTTGCTTGATTTCTAAATTATCAGAAGAACAATATAGACTGATAGCATGAAAACACTTCTGTGTATCCTCTTTAGTTTTGTACACTTCTCCATATTTTCCTGATGTTTGTTTATTTTCAAATGGAACTGATATAATGTTTTCATCCCCAACCTTGTAAAAGATAAGGTAGCATGTTCTGGAAAGCAGGGAAGATAAAAACACTCTTGCCTGAAGTAGGAGAAAAAACAGTTAATTTCAATCCTGATGACAGTTTCTCGGTGAACAATAGTCTCCCAGAATTGACATGGAGAAGTAATGAATGAATGAAAGGAGAACTGAGTCACAGCTGCACTTTGCAATCACTTTAGAACATCTACACTCTTCCAGCCAAAATACTATTAATACGTGTGTCAGCACAGTGAGTGAATCTCATAGTGTGAACGCATTGGAACAGTTCAGGAAAGAAAATGAAGAATATCCTCAGGGACAGACTTTTCTTTTTCTCTGAGAGACTCTTCATTATTCAGGCATTGTGATACTTTTCCTTTATTTGTGTAAAGATTAAATTGCACATGATTTCTAATGTTTCTGCTACTCCAACTGTCATAGGTCGATGACCTTCATGGAAGTGAGATAATAGATACATCGTCTGTTGTTCGGGCAAGTGCTGTTCTTCCACAGCCCAGTACTTTTCTATTGTTATAAGTCGAAAGCAATTAAATAAAAATACAAGAGAAAGTTTCTGGAGTATCTTTAGTATTTCATATATGTCCGTATGTGACTGTCATTTAACATTTATATAAGAAATTATCTAATGTTATAATGACCTAGAAGCATACAGTGAGACTCTTCTACATGGTTGAGACAACAAATGAGTGAGAGATGTTCATGTGTATTTAGTAATGCAGTTTCTGGGAAGGAGCCCTCTGTTGTTTGAAATCTGTAATCTAAAGAGTTGCAACTGATGTGTTTGTCCTCATGTGTGTTACTGCTAAATTCCTGTCCAAATAATTTTTTTTCACATTGCTTCACACCCTAATTGGGAAAATAAAGTCCCTGACTCTGCATTCCGGTTATATTGTATAAAAACTAGGTACTATAGACATTTAAAATTATTTTCTTATAGAATAGAGGCTATCATTTCGCTTAAGAAAAATAACCATGACTTATTAGGAATTTTCAGTTTACCTGTCTACAGTAATTGTTCAACAAATTTTCATCCCCTAGCACTTTGAGCAACATTTATTTTTGGTTAGCATCTCCCAAGTGGTCTAAGTGGGCATGTCAAGATTGTA
Organism: Burhinus oedicnemus; assembly: GCA_008921705.1. Classification (NCBI taxonomy): domain Eukaryota; kingdom Metazoa; phylum Chordata; class Aves; order Charadriiformes; family Burhinidae; genus Burhinus; species Burhinus oedicnemus. The sequence goes on along the minus strand of VFFE01007239.1, from coordinate 1,288,147 downwards.
GACGTATTTCCATGAATGTGAAGGATGGTTGACATGACACTGATGCTGTACAGAATACTATTGAATCTTGCAAAGGACAAAGCTCCTATACAAGAAAGTGCATACAGGAAAGTACATTCTATAGTTTGTGTACTTCTTGATTCACTTTTTTTTTTTTTCAATTCCACATATCAATCATGTCCCCTGATTGCTCCCATCATGAGTAATATATTCCTCCAACTGTTTCGGAAACATCTTTAAAATATGTGTTTTAAAACATTAACACTGTAGAATGAACTTTTGGCCTGTAAAGATTTTATAAACACCAAAACAGGAGGAGTGGATATTTATTTCAAATTTTCCACAATCAACTTATTGGATTCTTGGATAGCACTCTGCAAGTGATGTATTGTTTTTGTTATGGATATTGAAGAGAGGTCAGCTTAAAACAGGACAAAAAAATTGTTGGAAATGAATGTATGAATACCCTAGAATTGGCTGTGAAAAAGGTAGACAAATAAGGAAAATAATCATTCACATTTGTGACCCTGGCAAGAGCTTACAACAGGGGCTTTACACTATCATTTCACTACTAATTCATAGCCAAACATCCTAACCGCAGAGCCTTGGTTCTTTTCAAATATTTGCGATCTTGTAAAGCATGTTACAGCAGGAGAAGGCACAACCAGTTTCCTTCTGATTCCAGCTGTATGTAAACCAGCATACACCTTTGTGACAATTACCACCATTTGTACCACATTGGTCAGAAGATATGGGTGTTACTAAACTGTTCTGTTTAGTATTTCCTTTTTTAAAAACCTATTTTTGTTTAAATTAGTCTTTAATAACAAAAAAATGGTAGCTCTTCAGATGCTGAAGAGAATGAATTTCAGTTCATATAATGGTAGGAAAAGGAAAGCTGTTAAGTTATGAAGTATTCAGGAAATTTCTATAGTTCATTCGTTTTTTAGCAACCATGCAATTACTATAGCAATTAATAATTCCAAATAAGTAGTCTCTTGATTCCACATCCTGTTCATAGGAGTGCTAGATGCTGAAAGAATATGTCCTTTAGCAACAGACTAAATTACTTGAATATCATTCTATTATATGTACAGTTAAAGTACATTAGCATTTAGTATTTGATCTGGTGTGATATTTTCATTAGATTTAGGTAAGATAATGTTGCATATCTCTAAAGCAGTCTTGGTTTAGAGCATGTCATTTGGAGTTCGCATAAGTGTTTTATTGATTGTAGGTATTCACTCTATATGCTTTAGATGGTGTAAAAGAGAGCAGTGTTTTGTTTCTGAAGTGCATAATATAGTATATTGAATCAGTTGTCAGAACTGTGTATAGGAAACTGTGGATCGATGTAATAATGGCACTAAAAAAGTAATTGTGATTGATATTTATAGACAGAGTATCTTGAATATAGGTGAGGATATAGTGTTGCGAAGACAGGCATCTGAGCAATAGTCTCTGTACTTGATTCAAATTCAGGAAACAGGATTTGTGTTAAACTTATGCAAGCAGTCCCCAGGGCAAAATTCTGCACAGTGCTGCTGGGAGTTTATTTGAAGGTAGCCTTCAGGCAACTGCTGCTTTTTAGGTTGCTTTTCTGAGAAGTCTTTTAGTGGCAAACATGTTTACCAAGTGCCTAACTCAGAGGGAGATGTACAGATTCTCTTTAACTAAACCATATTGATATCTCTGCACCCTTTTTGGAAATTTTTTCACTTTCTTACCTTGGAAGCTCATCAGACGGATTCCTGAAATCTTCCCGTACCTTTACATCTCATAAAAAAGCTGTCTAGTACCAACCCTTTTCTACTGAATAAATAAAAGCACTGAGCTCTTGTAGGAAATCTATATTTGGCAAAGATGCAATAAATTGACTCAGCCAACCTTGGTAATGGTGTCTTATCCTACCTTTGAAAGTTTTTTATGCACAGTAGATGATGGAACTCACAGGACTGTTGAGATTAATTTTACTTAAATGGCATTCAGCTTCTTCACACAGGAGAAGGTCAAAGGAACCTATCTGCACTGGCAATAACTTCTGTCTGTCTGATTTTTTCCCAGCTCAAATTTTTATGAAAGCAACTATTACATTTTATGTTACTGAGACTTGTTTAATGTTGAATGACAGGATTTTTTTTTCCTTCATCAAGATAAAACAGAACATGATTTGCTAAGTTACATATGATCTATGATGTCAACAGCTCACTCATGTCTACCTATGGTGTTGACCTTGGCTGCCTGCCAGTTGTCCACCCAGACGCTCTTCCACTCCCCCTCCTCAGCAGGATGGGAGGAGAAAATAAGATGGAAGAGCTCATGGGTCAAGATAAAGACAGAGAGATCGCTCATCAGTTACCAACATGGACAAAATAGACTCGACTGCAGGAATCTGCCCAGTGTTCAGATACTTAGATTTCCCCCCCCACCCCCTTAATTTTATGCTGTACATATACATATATTTCATGAGTACTAGGTGAATAATACACTTAAGGATTTAAAAATCCATACAATAGATGGCAGTTGAGAATACAGATTGTATTTTTCTTAATATCTGTACCAAAAATTCTTGCCTAAGTTGGACCTTCTGTATATGTTTTTGCCCCTTGCTACACGTGCACAGAGTATGGGATTTAGTAACTGAAGAGATAATAAATATATGAAGACACAGTTAGACATCCTTTAATAGGACTTCAAACCATCTTCAAGCTCACCTTCTGCTATCCTGCCAACAGTACTTTATGATATAATTTCCAATCTTGGAAAATATCTTGCATCTCAAAGTCTATTGCCTCGATTCATAGACCCTAGTCTCGTCTTGTCCTGGATATGGAGGAATGCAACAAATAATTCATCTGGAAATGATAAAAAATAACAGGAAGTGCCCATTGTCAGCTCTGTCCTGGTTTGAGGTAAAACAGGACCAATTTTGTTCAGTAACTTGACTTTTTAGTTGAAATTAACAGCATGTTGTGCGGAAAACTGTTCACTCTCAGAGTGATAAGACCCATGTTTATAGCTGATGCCAAGGAATGGGATGCAGAGATGCTCTTGCTTATACTTACTGCTACAACAACCAAGGCCAGCCAACTTTGTTACTTGCCCTGTTGGAGGGTGGGAAGCAGAAAAGCGTAGAGGGATCACACCTGCGGGGAGGAGTGGACAGGACAGGTGACCCAAAACTGACCAACAGGGTCCCTTCTGCCTCATGCTTGGTATAAAAGCTGAGGGATCAAAGGGTCAGCCCTCTTTCTTCAATGGCCGGCATCCGAGGAGGACTCTGTCTGTGCATCTGCCTTTGATCCTGATCCTGAATCCAGATCTGGAATCCAGTTCCTGTCTGTCACTGAGTCCAGCCTGGGAATTGCCCAGTGCCTGCTGGTGACGTGATTGTCATCCTGGGAGCTTGATATGGTTTTGTATGTATTTCATTATCTTCTTTTTATTATTTTATTATTGATATTTCATTAAAGTAGTTTAGCTCCTTCTAAACTCTTAAGTCTCTCTTTTTCTCTCTCTCCTGCCTCCCTTTGGAAGCAGAGCAGGAGAGAGAGAGCATCTGTCGTTCCACCGGACTGGGCCAATCTGACCCAACCCACGACAAGCTCTCACCCCTTCACCACTTCCCTCCCATGCTTTGCAGTATTCTTCCCTTCAGTTTGTTTCCACTTCTAGAACCTGTGTAGGCTGGATCCTGTGTAGATTTACACTGGATATGCATAAAAATATATTCTGTTTCCTCCATCTGCATTTGTACTAGTTTTTTTCTTCCTAAAACAGAAGATCTCCAGATAGATTAACCCTCCTTGGGTGGTCTGTGAATGAAACATGGATTTTGCCTTAATTACTGTCTTGCTGATCACATATCTCCTGGTCTTGCTAAGACATGAAGGTCAGTTTTCTCCTTATTCTGTATTACAGAATTGTACCGGTTTGTAGTCACTTCTAGAAGATCCTGGATGCACACTGTGTTCGTGGTTTTAAACCTGCTTTGCAGAATCCTAAGTAGCCATACCACATACAATGACCATTTTGGTGACAGCAATTTTAAGTGGAAGCCCAGGTTGAGCAAGAGGGATACCTTCTGGCAAGCAGGAAGACCTCTTGTCTGGCCAGCTCTGCAACGCCTTGCCACTGAAGTCCAGCTGTGATTCTTCAGAGAAAACAGTGGGATCCCATACAGTACTGTAACTTCAGTGCTAGTTTCTGTAACCTGTTTTCCACTCTTCAACATTGGACAACTCTAAAATTACCATTATGCTTGCAAAAGTGATTATTTTTAATTTTTTTCCCCTCCTCAAAATCCTCCTAGCTCACAACTAGTGTTTTGTTTGAAGACTGGAGCTTGACACTTGAAGTCATCAGCCATACCCTACCTTTTGTTTCTTTTTTCTGTTATCTCTTTCCCCCTTCCTCATGAAATCAGTGGTACAAGGACAAGCATATATTTCCTTTTTCTGAATGATTGTTATATTTTAATTTCTTAGTGGTCTGCTCTTATCTTCCAATGATTCACCAAACCTCTTTCCTCAGTGCGGTATTCTTCTCCTCTTTCTTGATTGTCAACTAAAAACAAAACACAAGGCCAGTATTTTTTAGCTTTTTAAAATTATATTTCTAACCTCACCTTTCTTGCCCTTTTCTTAATTATCTGCTTTTAGTGATGCAACTTTGTCTTCTTGTCCTTCTACAAGCAAATTAAACTCTGCTGCTAACTCTACTCTACTTACTAAATTACTTTTACTTAAACTCTTGCTGCAAACCATTAAAACATGGCTTTCACTTAACAGATGGCAGTGTATTCCCTTTACAAAAGCCACACCTGTTTATCTACATTATGGAGAACCTAATTTATATTTCTTGATCATTCTGCTATCTCTGACAGAATAATTCTTTCTCCTGTGCAGATCTTTACCTTTTTCTCTTTCTCATGTGTTGGTTTAATGTTAGAGCTTTGACAGTTCCCTCTTCTTTATGCTAAAAAACTGTCTCTAGACTGTTCTTTTTTCTCTTGAACTTCCAGCTTCCACATCTATTTGCGAGAATGGCTCTGTTAATGGTGAAATAATCTTCTGTCCTGTCTTTTTTTTGTCTGAATATAAATTTCAGTTATTGTTTTTTAGGAAATCATATCATGGTGTCAGAAGAGACTCACAATTCTATATAGTTATGTGAATCCACATAGGATCTGTAACTTGAAAATAATAATTATACACTATGATTATTTATTCATCAATGAATTTATCCATAAGCTCCCCTAATGATGTATTAGAAAATAATTTTTTTATGTGCATCTATTTTAGAAACAGTACCCTAAAGCATGAGCTGATGTTATCCTATTTAGTATGCCAAGGAAATTCTAAATTATGTTTTATAATATTACATTTGTTCATAAAGGTCAATGGTACTTGAAAGGTCTATTAAGCTAACAATTAGTCTCCCATTTGTTACTTAACAAGTATTCTAAGAGCCCTGATGGGGTTAAACCAAAGATGTCTGTGTTCCAGTGTATCTAGCTTGACTTACATTTTTAGCTGACCCTTCTTCATGTCTCTCTTTCACAAACATCGCATTTTTTACACCTTGTTCATATGTAATAGTTCAAAATATCAGTATGGTGCGATCATGCTATAACCTCAAAATGTCCAAACCAGTTGCTTTTGGGTTCTCAAATTTCATGCAAACTCCTTTTGTCTGAAGAAGCTTTAGCAAAAACCAAAATTTTACTGTCTTGTTTTAAAATATAGCTACTGGAGTTGAAGCTTCAAGCATTTGTATTCCTAAAGACCTATTTATATTAATCCTTTAAATGAATAGGAATATTTCAATTTTGTTTTGAGTGTCTGTTGCTAATATCAGATTCAAAAACCACTTTATGCATCTGTGTCAGTTCTACAGAGATAGCTTCATTATCATTACAATACTAGCTGTCGACAGTACACTGTATGAGACATAACTGGATGACAAAACCAAAATTATGGTAGGCTGATTTTATAATTTGTCCTTCTTTAGGCGTGTTATTGCCTGCATGCACTGTGGGAAAGACTCTGCATTGGCAGGGAGATGGAGCATTGACTTAATGTAGGTCTTTAACTTCTGCATACATGTTGAGTTGCTACTGAAATGGGAAGAGGTTGTTGATAGAAGAGGAAGTCCAAGCCTGTGACCAAAGTTATATATGACTTAGAATTAAGTAATATTACTGCAGAAGTAGTTTTCTGTATTTTCTTCATATGTTGTATGATATTTTTCAAAACGTGTGGGGCTTGGGAAGGGCATGTTTTTATGTAGGTATGATAGTTTTTCTTTTATGGTCTACCACCAGCCTGCAAAGCCTGTGCAATCAATAAGGGACAATGGGAATTCTATAACTGTCATTAACTGGAGTGTTTATTAATTCTCAATTAGAGTACTACTCAGTCTTACCTGTGCAAACTCACTTAAAGGAATAGGGTGATCCAGGTGTTGTCCAATGTATATGGCTAATGTGAGATCAAAAACATTTTTTGGGGGGGAATAATTTGGGAAGTACAGGCAACCCTGTGCAAGATTTAACCCGTATTAACTTTAAGACCCAAGTGTAAGTCGACAGTTAAGGCTACGGATATTGCTGTAGTCATTTGGATACAATTAACTTGGTATTTCAGAGCTGTTATTCTGTATGGGAATTTTTTTTTTTTGAAGATACAAGATGGTTTATGCTTATAAGAATAACCGATGTACTCTCCAAGATCACATCAGAAAACACTATTTTTCTTTACATCTCTAAAAAAACAGAGAGGAAAATTAGTAGTTATGAACAGGCCATGAAAGTTTTCATATATGAAAATTGTTAGAGAATCGGGGCAACACATAGGGCCACTGCATGCTTTTTTGTTGTGAAGAAGAGATCTGGTTTTATTGCACAACTTTACTTTGGTTACTGTTGCATGTTAATGAGTGGCAGCTGTTCCATCTTTTACCACTATCAGTGGAGAAAGACTTTTTATACAATTTAAACATACACGTGTATTAGTCTTTGAAACAATTAGAAGAAAGTAGTACTTCAAAGGAGGAATGTCATGACTTAAATTGTGTTTCACACTTAGGAACAATAATTTCTGTAAGTAGGGAAAAAAATAAAATCCTTTTACCACTGATCACACACACAAAAAAAAGAAAACCAAATGGAAAAGGAAGTTATGTCTCTTTCTGAGAAAGACTTTTGCTTTATCAAATACTTAATGTAAACATTAAGGTTTGAATTAAGAGATTTAAAATGCTACTGTATTCCTTCTTAGATTGTAGTTACCTTCAGCTTGTATCAGCTTTATGGCTCTGTTTTGTTGACATTAAAAACATTTAATGTGTGCTCCACAGCTTTGAAAGTCAAGTCACAGGCAAGGTTCTCAGCTGTTAAATATCATTTGTTGCACTTAAACATTGAAGTTAAGTCAAATTATACCGTAGTGGGATGTCTTCTGTATGGGTCAGAAACAAACCAAAAACTGCCCAAACCACAGAAGTAACTAGGAAAAGTTCTCAAGAAATTACATATGTTTCTTAAACGAACTCCACATAAAGAAACCTGAAAATTCAGTTTCTCTTTTCACCTTACCAAACACTAAAATTGTATCATAGGAATGCTTTCTTATCTTTTTAACATAATTCCAGATGGTGAAAAAACAAATAGAGAGCTGTTAACCGGCATTCTTGTAATTTAAATAAGGCATTTAGAGGATGAACTTGAAACGCAAATTGTGCCTGCTAATGCCAGCCAGGTTCTGTGCTTCTCGTGTACATGACAATACCATGAAGCTGACAATGGGATCAGTAAAGGAGGGGTATGACTGATGTGACAGATAACAATACAAGAAGCAATGTTGACGTTATACATCATTAAGTATTCCAGCATTGTACCAGTTCCTGTTCTTTGCTCTCTCTCTGTTTTTCTTTGTTTGTTTGTTTGTTCCATATCTTAAATGTTCTTCTCTGCCTTCTTTTTACTTGACCCTTCTGCCTTAAATTCATGTTACCTTATTTTTATTCTGGAATCATCAGACAGTACGTAGCTGGAATAAATCTTTACAGTTTCACCAAATTTTTTTTTATAAAACGACCACTCCCCTCTTTTATACAGCTTCAATTGATATGCAAGATTTGAATTTGTATGGCTCAACTAATAAATAAACTGATTTGTTTAGCCCCATCTGTGTAAAAATACAAATTCACGCATACAAAAAAAAAATAGCTTGGCATCTTGACTGAATGCTACAGAGTCATTCACGATCCACTTAATCCAGATTTTCGTTTACCCGTGGATGGTAGTTTCCTTTTATTCTTAGGCTCTCATTATTTTACTTTCAGGCTTTTAGTAGCCTTGTTTTTCTGGGTCTAGAGTGTTTAGCTGTTCCTCTCTAAATTAGCTATGTCTGATACTAGCTCCATGAGCTTGCTTCATTATAGTTTATAATTTGATCCAAAGTCATCTGCTGAAAAGAACAGACCGAGTTTGTGTGAGAATATACACACGCATCCAGTCACTTACTCTTTGGTGAATTACAATAAAAATGCACCTCTGTTGCTCTGATAAAAAGGGTGATGTGCTGTAAGAGATATTTTTTTGTAATCGGTAATATGAATCTGATGCTTTTGCTTGCTAGTGTTTGTTGCTATTCTCTCCTCTATAAGCATGTTTATCGAGGTCTACCGAAAGCCCAGAAGCCCATAGGTCAGAGAACAGCATTTTGATGGATTATGGGATTGTAACTGTCCCTGCCAGCTGACAGCTTTTATTGGCTGGGAGGATGAGCCTGTAAACCTTTATATAATTATTGTATTAAAGCCACTGTGCCTCTGTGTTGCTGGCGCTTGTTCAGGGATCAATGTGAAGATAATTTCAAAAATGAATAGTAAGTATTGATCGTCCCTTGGTGGAGCCTTATCAGTGGCTGAAGCAGACTACTGTAGATTATAACTTCAATGTCATTTATGATGATATGATACGTATTGCAGAGTAGCAATTTAAACAAAGGGCTGATTTAATTCACAATGGATTTTTGTAGCGTGATGGGTAATAAATCACAATCTGTGTAATTTTTAGAAATGAACACATGTTGGCAGTAGTTCAGGGCAGTTCCTGGGAGATCTGAAAATGACCAGGGAGGGCAAATATCAGCAGCGAACCCCTTCTGAATGATTGGCCCTTACTTGGTTCTGACATTCAGATGACCTTGGGGCCTCTGCTGGCAGCTGCTGGTTAATTTTCTTCACTGAGGACACAGTTTAACTTTCTATCTGTCTGCCAATTACCTGACATTTTCAACTTATCACCTTCTATTTTTTAAATTATTGGAGGCACATCCACATTTTGACACTTTTTAGGCAAGTACCTGTTTTTTGCCTGCTGCTGAGACATCTCTCTGCCAAGCCACTGTAATATTCCCTTTACTCAAGAAATTAATAGCTTGCCTAACTGTGAGGTGAAAAAGCACAGACGTTATATGGAGGATTACAAAGCTTTCTTTCAGTTTAGCAAGAAAATGTGTGTGTGTGTGTGTGTGTGTGTGTATAAAAAGCAAATGATACCTGAAAAATCTCCCAACCCAAGGTCATTATCTAAACATGTATATATCAAGTGACAGGAAGTACTTTAAGCAGTTATTATATTTTAGTTCTTCTTTTTCTTGCCAGAATTTTATTTTTTTTAATCATAAAGAAATATCTCTTCTGAAGTAATGTGAAGAGATTGGTTTCAACTGTGCAAAAAACAAGTTGTCATGAAGCTCTCAGTTTGAACTAATTCTTATAGTCTGTAGATACTTCATTAAGTGCTTTATGCAGGCCCTCATCGTCTTGCGTACAACTCCAATCAAGATGGATCCCTAATAAGATATGAAATCCTAAAGGAAGGTAGATGTTTCGACTGAGTTTCATGGCTTTTGTTTTAATTCAGAATGTAATGTTGCTCATGTATTTCTGGTGAACTAAATGTTATATGTTTTATTTTATATTTTTTTAATAACTTCATAATTTCATTTCTGCTAAAGTCTTGAAAAAAAGACACTTATGAAAGTAAAAAATGGGCTTATGGAAATCAGTCATAACATATCAAATATAATAATAAAAGATAATGATTAAATGTTAACTGTTTAAAAAACTTAGAAAATTTGAAGAACAGTACAAGGAAATGACACATGCTGAGCACTGTGAGTTTTGAACATTATGGGAAGAATAAGGGACTAAAATGCCATCATTGCAATATGGAACCTTCTATGGGAAAGCAGTGAAGCATGTATATTATGCATGTAATTAAGTCTCATTAATGTAAGTCAGCCATGAGAATCTGCTTAAGTGCTTTCCTAGAAAAACTTATTAAATCCAGTCCGTAGCCATACAGTTTAGAATCAGATCTGGTCTGTACTATGTTGTTTTGCAGAATTACTGTAAATGTGTATGACCAAATGGTGTGTGAGCACTTTTAGCACACCCCACTGTGTGGTTATCAATATTAGAAAAGTTTGCTGGGCTTGCATTTGACACATAAAATTTCAACCTTAACATCACAGAGGGTCTAGCCTGCCTTGTGCCAGACAAAGTATTACAAGGTTTCATTACCAGAGCAATTTATGTGAGACTACGGAGAACACATGGTAAAGAAGCTACCATTTCCTACAAAAGCTGGGAGTAATTTTTCTGTTTCTTCCTTCACAAAAGCATGTCCTCTGTTCTTTGAAGACTAATTACTGCCTGGAACAGGAGAGAGTGCAAGTTTGTAGCCTTTTACTGAATTATTGCTCTTCTGAATTATTCTTCTCTACAGAAAAGTGAATAGTTACATATCTCCTTTAAGTGATGTATTAAGTTGATCATTCAGATGAGAAAAACTGTAGGAACTTAAAAATCTGTGTAGAAAGAGGGGAACAGCTATTATAGCTAGAGACATCATATGAGGGCCCGAGGTTGATACATTTGGAAAAAGGCAGTTTGGTATACACACAACTTGCAAAGCCAGGGTAGGGGAGGAAATTTGCAGTTTTTAAAGCTGTGTCTACAGTAATCAGTGCAAAAATAAGTGGATCTGTGTGTAGAAACAAGCAACTGTCACTGAAGAACCAATATTCATACCTATTTTGATGAGTTAATTTTGGATTAGCTCTAATCTCATGATGTGGACTGAATTCATGGTAGCAGCTGGAGAGCACTAAATTTAGTGTACTTGAGTTGCATCAATAAAGAATCCAGTCGTGTTTTTTAACCACTCCACAATGCAAACCAAAGCACAATAACTGAAGGCAGTCAAGAGATTAACTTCAAAAGTGCATTCTTAAACTAAAACATTAATGTCATCTACCCAATATCCTCCTAACATGTTGCCATCCCTCACTACATTCCAACGCTCTCATGGTCTTAACAGAATGCAGAAAATAGGATTTCTGCTCCTTGAGAATAAATGTTACTTTCCTGTCAAACCAAAGAAGTTGCTGTAATTCTTTCTATACTTGTATGTAGTTCCTTTACTGTAGCCCTGAAATTTACAGATTTTTTCCTTAATTTACTCATTTAAAATCAGTTCCCTCACTAGGACATTCACAGGTGTCCTGTATTTGAGAAGTGAGGTTCTTTAATGGCTTAATGTGACACAGTAGAGATTGAGCAGAATCTGTCTATTGAGGCAAAATAGCATTTCCCTTCTTCTGGCCTCGTTTGCTCTCCATGACTCTTGCTTTGGCACATACATGCTGCATGCTCTAACTACTGCTGTCTTCCCAAGTAACTGGACACTGCAAAGTTCTGAATGGCTGAGGGGACGACCTACATCAACAATTCAAGCACTAAGTGTAAAATATATTGTAAAGATATAACAGTGTTAAAATATAAATATAAAATATATATAAACTATAATGCTATATAGCAATGTGCAGATGTGTTACATTCTAGATATGACTAAATCTGGTGGTTAAATTATTCTTTTACAGAAGTACTGATTTGATTAAAATTAAGCATTTTATTAGAATGGATGACTTGCCATCAATTTTTTTCATGGGAATTTTTAAAAACTAAATTGATTTTTTTTTCAACTTTTCTTCATAAATAAGAAAGAAACCAATTTTATTTTTTTTTAAGATCTGACAACTTTAAGATCACCTCCTCTTAATTTTAGAGGCTTATTCAGAATGGCTGATCATTTGCTTTGATGATAAATGGGAAATTATTTTCTCACCAAATCTAGCTCTTTTTCACTTTTCTCATTATTAAGAATTACTTAGTAAATGTTTGATCTGAATGTACAGATTCACGAAGGTTCTTTGATTATTCAGTCTTGCTTCCAGGGTAAGAATATTTGGACTAGAGATTTGGGTTGAACAGTGCCTTCTTTGCCCTAGTCAAGGTGAATGTACATTATAATTATTATGCTTATCAGTATTTGAAACTAAGAAACAAATGTGTTTTCCACAGATTAGCATTACTGTCCAAAATGCACAAAGACAGTGTGTATTTCTTTTATGGGGATGTACACGGTGAAGAGAGTGCACTGTGAACTGGGATTTTTTATTTTTGCTTTTTCCAGAAGGGGATAGGAGAAGGAAACTTTAAATGTATAACAGTATTGTTGTGTTAAAAAATGATATGTAAAGCCTACATCAAAAAACCCAAAAATTTGAAGCAATAAGTGAAAATTAATTCATTTTCCCTTCAGCCAGATCTTTATACAGTCATAGAAGAATTTAGCTTGGATGGGACCTCCAGAGGCCACCCAGTCCTGCCTCCTGCTCAGAGCAGGTCCAGTTGCAGCAGGCTGCTCAGGGCCATGTCCAGGCCAGTTCTTAGCACTTCTGTGGACAGAGATGTCAAATTTCCTCTGGGTGCCTGTGCCAGTGTCACACACCCTCGTGGTGAGAAAAACTGCCTGTGCTCAGAGTTTTGCCTCTTATCTATTGTCCTGTCACAACACACCTCTGACAAGAGTCTGGCTCCACCTTCTCTGGACTCTCCCAGTCAAAAATGATAGACAGCAATGTAGTCTCCCTGACCCTTCTCTTCTCTGCAAGCCCGTATTCCTCAACCACTCATGTACATTCCATGCTCTGGCACCCTGACTGCCTTGGTGGCCCTCCACTAGGCTTACTCCACTATAATACTGTCTTTCATTAACTGGGGAATCCAGTCTGGACATGGCATCCCTGAAGTGGTCTCACAAGTGGCATTTAAGAGGGAATATTAATCTTCTTTTCTTCATCAAGTTAATTTATCTGTACTAAAGTAATGTTATTCTGAACAGCCAAAATGGTTGACATGGTTGCCTCGTAACCACTGAGGTTCTGTTTGTCCTGTTCCTCTCTGGATTATCCTAAGAACCAGAGCATATCAGCCAGCTAAATTGCCTTTACTTCTCCTTTATTGCCAGAGCAATGATAAAAAGCAAAGAACAAAGGAGAAACATGAATCCAGGTTTCTTCATTCAGCCTTCCCTTCTAGTTTCTTTTGCTATCCTTTTTCTATATATATACTTTTTCCTGCAAGACCCCCCCGCCCCCATTTTCATTTCACCTAGCCAGTGTCTCAAAAGATGACATTTTCTTACAAAAGTAATGAGTTTATTTGTCAGTAATTTGAAAATCCTTGGTATCTATGAATTTTGAAGAGTCTGTATTGTTTAGTGATTCTGGCCCTCTGAAGAAAAAGTGACTGCTGTAATCCTTAAAAGATCCATCTTTAATTAATTTTAACTTAATCAATTTACTTGTAAAATCTGAGATAATTTGTTCTGAAATCTAAGTGCACATCATTTCAGATAAATTTCTTATACAAAAATCAGTTTGAATCTCTACTTCAAGTGCAACACCCAAGTTAGCTGTAACTATGTAATGGAGAGTGGTGTTTCTTACACTGTTTTTTAAACATTTATCCTAAATGTCTGTTGACCTTTAACTACAGCATTGTGAATTCACCATGCAAGTTATTACATAAGTTAATGAGGCCTTAAATTGGGATATTTTAGAAGATTCTACTGGGTTTGGTAATACAGTAGGAAGCTGTTAAACGTGTAATTCTCCTTTACAGTGAGTGATTTTTTTTTTTAATTGGGCTTTTAAACAACTAATGTAACTACCTAAGATGGCTCCACTAGTTTGAAAATGCTATCCTTTAGTAGCTAATATTGGGTTTATCCATTGAAAGGATCAAATTTGTGAAGTAATATCTTTCATACTTTTTACATAAAATCATAGAATCATAGAATGGTTTGGGTTAGAAGGGACCTTTAAAGGTTATCTGGTCCAGCCCCCCTCCATTGACCAGGAACATCTTCAACTAGATCAGGTTGCTCAGAGCCCTGTACAACCTGACCTTGAATGTTTTCAGAACATTCCAACAGGAACAATATTTAAAAAATAATTATACAGTATTTGGATGAATGCTTTAGTTCCTTGTATGTAATGCTTTTGTAGGCATTTTTGTTTAAGCATTCTTTAAAATTGGGCAAAATGGGAATGTGGAAGTTGGTTTTAGATATCCTGGAAAAAGGATAAGCTGGAAAGACAACAGACTTCTACTGCTTTGTCCTTTGTGCAGTCTCTGTAGGCTTAGGCAAACTCATAAATGGTTTCCATTTTGATTTGATCACATTTGCTTTGTACTCACTTTGTAAAGGAGTCAGTGGTTAGTTATTCTAGTTAGTCTTGCTGATCAAGGATAGAGCTGTGTTGGTACTGAATAAGTCAAACTGATTTGGTGTGCATATTCTTGCATAGCAAGTGAGCTGAAAAAGTGCAAGGCCACTCATATTTTTTTTTAAACTGGTAGGTGATAAGAAATTGATACTTGCGTAGACAGCATATGAAGGTACTATATCATTTTTCATACTGTTTTTCTGTGAGCAGCAGCTATTTGCTCACGTTAGTCCTTCAAATTAACTGAACTAACTTCTAGATAGTGCCTCTAGCAAAACAATGCTCTCATCAAATCCAAGACATTTGAATAGAGTAACTCTGCAATGCTCTCTTCAGTGGTCTTTCTTTTGTACCTGTCTTTTTCGGAGAAATGAGACCTTAGCATCGTTATCCAGGAAGACGAGCCGTGCATTACAAACGAACACTGGTGCAAACTTGGCAGTGTAAAGGCAGTTGTTTGCAACAGTTTAAATCTTGAGTGAAGATCTTACTGCACTTCTTAGAACAATATATCCTGCTGCCAGAGCATGAATAAACTAAATGTAGTTTAAGTAGTGCGCTTTATAAAGAATTAGCCTTCTTTGTATAAATGGAGCTGTGATTTATTAATAATCTCAGTCATTATTTGCTGTGGAATAAGTTTAGTACCGCACTCATAAGTCACTATCTCTATTGATATCAACAGTGAAATTACAATGTAATCAGTGTAGGATGTGGAGTTTATGTGACTAAAACAAGTGTACTTAAAATAATCAGTCAAGACTCAGTTCATGAAGCAATATAAGGTGCCCTTCTCTATGCAATGTACCTTCTCACTTGCACAACTGGTCCAGCAGAAGAGGAACCACATTTTTGTATGTAGTTCTGTGATAGCTCTCCTGAAATACTGAATTAAGTAGGATTTGGAGTAATGTTTATTTCTCCATAATCTCACCACCTATAGAATGTAATCCACAGGAATTTCACAGAATCATAGAATTGTCTAAATTGGATGGGACCTTTAAGATCATCGAGTCCAACCATCAACCTAACAGTGCCAAAACCACCACAAAATCATGTCCCTAAGCACCACATCTACCCGTCTCTTAAATATCTTCAGGGATGGCGGTTCCACCACTTCCCTATTCCAACATTTGATAATCCTTTTGGTGAAGAAATTTTTCCGAATATCCAATCTAAACCCCTCCTTGTGCAACTCAAGGCCATTTCCTCTTGTCCTATTGCTTGTTACTTGGGAGAAGAGATTGACCCCCACCTCTCTACAACCTCCTTTTGGGTAGTTGTAGAGAGCGATAAGGTCTCCCCTGCGCCTTCTTTTCTCCAGACTAAACAACCTCACTTCCCTCAGCCACTTCTCATAAGAGTTGTGCTCCAGACCCCTCAGCAGCTTTGTTGCCCTTCTCTGGACTCACTCCAGCACCTCAATGCCTTTCTATTAGTGAGGGTCCCAAAACTGAACACAATACTCGAGGTGCGACCTCACCAGTGCTGGGTACAGGGGGACGATCACTTCCCTAGTCCTGCTCACCACACTATTCCTGATGCAGGCCAGGATGCTATTGGCCTTCTTGGCCACCTGGGCACACTGCTGGCTCATATTCAGCTGGCTGTCGGACAGTACCCCCAGTTTCTTTTCTGCCGGGTAGCTTTCCAGCCACTCTTCCCCAAGCCTGTAGTGCTGCGTGGGGTGTTTGTGACCCAAGTGCAGGACCCAGCACTTGGCCTTGTTGAACCTCATACCATTGGCCTTGGCCCATCAATCCAGCCTGTCCAGATCCCTCTGTAGAGCCTTTCTACCCTCAAGCAGGTCAACACTCCCACCTAACTTGGTGTCATCTGCAAACTACTGAGGGTGCACTTGATCCCCTCGTCCAGGTCATTGATAAAGATATTAAAGAGAACAGGCCCCATTACTGAGCCATGGGAAACACCACTTGTGACTGGCTGTCAACTGGATTTAACTCCATTCACCACCGCTCTTTGGGCTCGGCCTTCCAGCCAGTTTTTGACCAGCGAAGTGTACACCCATCCAAGCCATGAGCAGCCAGTTTCTCCAGGAGAATGTTGTGGGAAGTTGTGTCGAAGGCTTTACTAAAGTCCAGGTAGACAACATCCATAGCCTTTCCCTCATCCACCAAGCGGGTCACCTTGTCATAGAAGGACATCAGGTTAGTCAAGCAGGACCTGCCTTTCATGAACCCATGCTGACTGGCCTGATCACCTGGTTATCCTGCATGTGCCACATAATAGAACTCAGGATGATCTGCTCCATAACCTTCCCAGGCACCGAGGTCAGACTGACAGGCCTGTAGTTCCCCAGGTCCTCCTTCCGGCCCTTCTTGTGGATGGGTGTCACATTTATTACCTCCAGTCAACTGGGACCTCCCTGGTTAGGCAGGACTGCTGATAAATGATGGAAAGTGGCTTGGTGAGCACTTCTGCCAGCTCTCTCAGTACCCTTGGGTGGATCCCATCTGGCCCCATAGACTTGTGTATTTCTAAGTAGTGTAGCAGATCACTCACCATTTCTCCTTGGATTCTGGGGGCTTCGTTCTTCTCCCTGTCCCCATCTTACTAGGTCAGGGGGCTGGGTATTCAGGGAACAACTGATCGCATTACTAAAGACTGAGGCAAGGAAGGGATTAAGTACCTCAGCCTTTTCCTCATCCTTTGTCACTATGTTTCTGCCCCTGGCTACTAAAGGATGGAGGTTATCCTTAGTCCTCCTTTTATTGCTAATGTATTTATAAAAACTTTGTGATATATTTGTATTTATAGAAATTTTGGGACAGGCTTTACAACACTCTGCCAGAGAAGTACCAACCTAACCAATAAGGGTAGTGAAGGTCACCAAACTTCCTAATTTCAGGAAATGCATTGACAGATTTACATGTGAAAAATGGGGCAGTAACCACACTCACATTTGTTCAGTCTCAAGAGCCAACCACCCAACCCTGTTCTTTTGTAGACTGAGATCTTATACCTATTCCCTACTTCCTTTAACTGTTGTAGTTTTCACCTACCATGCATGTTATCTTCTTAATGGTATTTGTCAATGCTAAAGTAACTGTTGTGCATTCCTTTAAAATAAGTTGTAAATACAGAGGGAGAGCTACAGTTATTCCTTTTGCTGAACTGTAAAGTAGAGATTTCTGATGCATATGCAAGTCCTGTGTTTAGTTGTGATAATGACTACAGCAGGAAAAGACAAATTTGATGCATATACAGATCAAGATGAAATTAATACGAAAAGATTTAACATTGAAAATATATCTGGCATTTTTTGGCTTTATGGTCTTTTATGCCTGCAATTCTTTGACTTTGATAATTTTTTCTTCTGCTTGATAATTTTTTTTTATATATTATATCCACTGTATTTTAATGTAATTCTGTTAATTCAGGGTAGAAAAATTCCCCTTGCTCAAAATCCAAGGAGAACAGAGTTTTCCTAGAAAAGGTGCTAAGTTGATTTTGGCTGTTCTTGGAAGAATACACTTAAGTGCACTCTGGAAATCCGCCCAGCAAAGCAAAAGAACTGATGTCATGGGCTTTCACCTCAGACAAAAAGCAGTACCCATAGCTTTCCACTACTACAGAAACTGGATCACAGCTTGGATCTGGGAGTCAGCAGCCTCTGCTCAGTGGAGAGACGGCACCTCACTGCACTGCTTCATAAACTACTTCCTCTGCTCTGCTGATGGCTGCACCAAAAAGAGTGGAGTAGCTAATGTCTAGGAGGAACTCCTGGGCAATTTCTAAGTGCCTTTCTCTGCAGGCACTTCTCCGCTGCTCTTCGACCACAGGGATCTCTGTTGTCTAAGCTGGCATAACTATAGACTTGCCCCCACACCACACAGTTGTCCCTTGCTGCTCTTTCCTTCCTCCTCATAAGGTTTTTGGACAGATCAGTTGATTGGCAGGTTTCAGTGAGGCCAAAGAAAAAACACCAGCGTGAAGGAAGTGGATGCAGCAGGGCTCACTTTGTCCATGACAAAACTTCTACCTTTTCTCTTCTGTGTTTAATACACCAGAGGTACAAATTGGATTAGGAAAGGATGGATAGTTGGTCGGTGTTCTGTAAGCTTTGGTCAGAGTGCTTGTAACTACTGCTGTACAACAATGAGCATGAACAGCATAAACCTTGTAGCACCTGCAGCACCTGCTTTTCTATTTTTCTTCAGTAAAGTTTGTCTTCAAAGGACAGCACCCAAGCAGTGACAGAAAAGGAGAGACAGGATCTGAAACCGTTTGCATTTGTGAGAAAAAGAGGTTATATTATTTTCTGACAGGAGGTTAATGGAGAAATCCGTTCACAACACGGTACCGAGTGTTTGGTAACAAACAATGATATGTGCATGTATATGCGAATATTATTTAACCACTAGTGACAAAAATCATCATACGGGGGACAAGAGCAATTTTTAAAGCATTGTTGACAGAGCATAAAGTACCTTGTTTTGAAAGATACTGAATCTGTTAGTTTGGAGTCACAGATATGAAAAGTGGAAATATGATTTGCTGTCTGTGCTCACTGGTAGCAAGGATCAGTGAGGGGGAAAAGCATAAAAGAGAAAGAAAGAAATAGCTCAAAGAAGAAAGTATAGTAAAAGTGGCCTTGAAAAAACATATTCAGCTAATAACAGAAAAAAACCACCCTGAACTGTAACAAGGATGGAAATGAGGATCATGAAAGGAAAATATGGACTAAAGAAATGAAAAGAAAGAAGTCAAATACTTCTCCCTAATATGTTCTTAGAAGAATTTATAAGAGAAGCAGTACAATACAAGCAATGAACAAATAAACAAGAATTTGAAGTATGTCACATTTGCAAACTTCCATCCTTAATGTAAATTTGAGCTTTGCTGATCTTACAAATGTCATCTCTCACTGGGCCTCAAAGAAATCGGAAAAGGCTCTTGTGTGATATGTTGGCTGGTCAGTGTCAGGCTCTTTCTTATAATTGTGCTTTCAGTTGCCAGTAGACCTTGCCTAAAGTCAGTTCAAACATTAACACAAGGCCAGTGCATTTGCTGCACAGTGAATTTGCCATAAGTTGTTTTAGTAGAATTCAGGTGTTAGAGAGCACCTTCAAGCTAAAAGCATCCAGAAAAAAGCATAATAATTTTAAATCTGGGACCAAACTTTTACTATTTTTTCAGATGACTCTCAACTGGAAAAAAAAGTTAGTATTCTTAAGTACAGGGAGGAAATAGGGAAGCTCATTGTGCTGTCTACTGGAAGATGTCATGAACAGTTCTATTTAGTAATGATTTAGTAATACCTTTCATATCAATAGAAGACTGTACAAGGTGCACAATATGAAAAGTTATTTGGTCCTTTTTGCCTATGCTGCCTTTCCAGTTATTTTAGCTTATTGTTTATTTTGCTTTTTGAAGTGAAAAACCTTAGTCCTTTTGTTACATTTCTTCAGGAAAGGAATCGAGATAATTTCAAAGGTAGTATTTTTTTAATATCAAGATAATGTGAATGAATGTTTATGGCAGTCTATAGAGAATCATTTTTCCACGCTTTGTTCCTTGTTTAGGCTTCAAATGCAGTATTTATCAGTCTGCAGAGCAAAACTATGTGCATGCCATATCATTACTAGCTCAGGGGGAATCATTCGAACCAATGTAATTTACTCAATATTGGTCAGTTTGACTCCTGACCCTAGTCCCCTGACAGTGTATCCTTGGCAACCCCTGATGTGTGTTAAGTCAGGATGTGCTTATTGGTCTCATCTGTGGCAGCTTGCTAAAGGCTGCTTAACATAGCTTGGTCTTTTCAAAAGAATATTAAAAATCCAATAATATACTGTATTCTGATCAGACTGGTATTTATACAAGCACAGAAACAGTAACTTTTCTTTTCAGCTCTGCAAATCTGATTTCCCATTTCAAATGGAGCAAAGAGCTTTTGGAAGTAAGTTTTAGAGGGGGAAAAAAAAAGATGTTTTGGGACAATATTCAAAAGAAAAATAATGTGGAGATTATCCAAACATCAGTCATCTTTGTGAGACATTTTTATGTTCTTATGTTCCATTACTACTTACATATCTCAAAGGTGAAAAATGAGAATTGTTCTCCAGATACATGCACTGTTGCAAAGCTGTTTAGAGTATATTAGTGTAAGTAAAAGGAGACCTTGCTCACTGATCTAGAAAAAAGTCCCCTGAATTGTTTTACTGGTTTTGTACCATTTGTAGCTGTAAAAAGAAGCAGTCGTACAAGTTTAGGCAGGAACCTCATGATTTTTCCTATCTGGTATAGAGTTGATATAAAGCCAGCAAAACATGGTGTTTAGCGTTTCTGGAAGAAGGGGACTTTGACCATACATCTCACTATTTTTCACTTCCTGGTGGCTGGTATGATCCAAGTAACTATGACTAGTGAAGAAAAATATAACTAAAGCTGCATTAATCTTTGACCAGACCGATCCACATTTGTAGTGATGGAAATGATACCAAGGCTTTACAGGCCGTGTGATCCTGAACTGAGCACGCTGTCACTGGGACAGTGGATCCATCTGCTAACCCAGTAGTCTGCCATGCAGCTGTGTGCACCAGTGTGGATATCCTATAGATATGCTGTTTAGACAGTAATCAGCAACAACAAAAAGCTATATAAACATGAATAAAAACCTTTAAACAAAAGGTGGGTTATGTGGCTTTTCAGAACAAATAGGTGGGAACTCTTTTAACTTCTTAATTTTGTTCGAAGTTTACCTCTTGAAAGCAACCTCTGCCAACAGCTACATAATCTTTTAGAAATTTATTATAGGTTCTTTCATTAAAAGGACACAACACATAAACACATGTTTTTATTGTATGTACTATTCAGGTCCTGAGCCATCATTATCATTGAGAAATCAAGGATTCCTTGGAAGATCGTTAAAAGGTTCGGAATCTGCTGCAAATTTTCTGTCATTAAGTATATCTCATCAGTTTTCCAAATACTTGATTATGTTATTATTCTTTATTATTATTTTATATTTTTGTTCCAAATCAGCAAATGGGGAAATATCTTAGGAAAAAAATGTTTTCTGAAGAGATGTAGCAAAGTGCTTCCATGAAAGCAGTGGTAACTTTAGGGACTTATTTTCACTTTTGTGCATTATGAGTCGAGGTTGCTTTTTGTTTCAAGTGCCTCTTGTCTCATTCTGCAAACATCATCCAGTGCTTCAGTGAGGTAATGATTCTCCACACTACCTTGAATGAGGGTGTACAGCACTAATGTAGTTCTAGAATGTATTCTGGCTATTAACTGAAGCAACAATCCTGTGCAAATATTTGTATGAGTTTGTGTGTTAAAACTGATTATATTCATGTAGAGTTTAATTTTGTCTAGGTAGACTTGATTAGACTACAGTCTGTGAGGTTTGAGATCCGAGATGTTGGGTGGGGGTTTTTTGGTGTAGTTTGTTTTGTTGTGGGGTTTTTTTTGAGTGTTGGGGTTTTTTGTGATTTTTTTTTAAACTTTTATTTCTTTTGCTTATATGAAGCAAAGATGTTCACTTGAAACTTCAGAAAACTTTCTTGGTCTCGATAGCTGTGCTGTGAAATGTTGCATTTGCCTGCAAGCTAAAATGCCGGTTGGAAGGTGTTATCTTATTTTCAGGTTAAAAACACATGTTTTTTTAGAAGTTCAAAAATTAATTTATGTTCAAGTGCAGCAAAGGTACAACAGCAGAAAGAGGCCTATCAGCACAAACATTTGAGGTAAGGACCAGAGTTTTGTATGGACCAAATATGTCTTTCAACAATACAAAGTAATTGCAATTTTGATGTACCTCGCCAGCAAAAGCAGATTTATGACTGCATTATAAGCAAATGCTGAATCAGACCCAGAATGTGTAATGTATCACTGGCTCTCAATTTTGGGAACTGATAATAGCTGGAATGTCGCATTTACTGTAATGCTTCAGTGTCAAACCTCTCGGGCTGCTTTGGTTAATAAACACTAATTTTGCTCTTCTTAAAAGTATTGGAACATCATGGTTTTGGCTCCTGGATGGAAACACTGTAAGGCCTACATGTTAAGGACTTCTAAAAAAAATTGTTTGACCTAGGCATCTAAGATAATTACTCTTTATAAGGCTGTCATGGTTTAACCCCAGCCAGCAACTAAGCACCACACAGCCACTCAGTTACCCCCCTCCAAGGTGGGATGGGGGAAAGAACTGGAAGGGTAAAAGTGAGTAGAGTTGTGGGTTGAGATAAAGACAGTTTACTAGGTAAAGCAAAAGCCGCACACAAAAGCAAAGCAAAACTACTTCCTATCAGCAGACAGGTGATCAGCCATCTCCAAAAAAGCGGGGCTCCATCACGCGTAATAGTTACTTGGAAAGACAAAACACCATAATTCAGAATGGCCCCCCTTCCTTTTTCTTCCCCCAGATTTCTATTGCTGAACATGACATCATAGGTATGGAATATCCTCTTGGTCAGCTGGGGTCAGCTGTCCCAGCTGTGTCCCCTCCCAACTTCTTGTGCACCCCCAGCCTACTCACTGGTGGAGTGGTGTGAGAAGCAGAAAAGGCCTTGACTCTGTGTGTGCACAGCTCAGCGGTAACTGAAACATCCCTGTGTTATCCACAGTTTCCAGCACAAATCCAAAATATAGCTCCATACTAGCTACTATGAAGAAAACTAACTCTATCCCAGCTAAAACTAGCACAAAGGCTTATATTCAGAGACATATGCTTGTAATATGTTTTTGAAATAATTTACTAGCGAAGATATTGAAAGAGTTCTAAAAATGTAGATTGTAGGATGAAATATTTTACAGCTTGAGAGCACTAGTATGAAATCATATAATTATTCTAACAGAAATACACCAAGAAATGTACTCTCTTAATAAGTTTTGGTGTTCAATGTTTTAAAGTATCAAATAAACTATTAATTACAAAACAATTTCCATATGTGGGGAAAGAAATACTATCCATATTTCAGTTTTACAATACCAGCCCAAACATATAAAAACGTTCAGATGCTTTACTTACTGTAAGTACAGAAGAAAAAGGGCAGTAGAACAGAGGGGAAGTATAGAATTGGAATGTACATGTGTGCATGTAAAAAATATAGAAACAAACAGGAATCAATAACAACTGTCCTGAAATTTCAGTTTTCTGATACAGATACAATTTTACTAATTGAAATGCTGGGAAATTTTAGCATTGCAAATGATGATTGATCTCTTGTAACCAGTCTTATTTTATCTGTTGGTTGTGGGTTTTTTTCCTAATACAGCATAAGCCATCACAGCTTCTTAGAAATTACCTCTTTATTTATGTATAAGCATATGGTTAATGATGTTTGCAGGCTGGTGTTTGTTTGCTAACCACAACTATAAGCATTGCACGACGTAAAATGGCTAAGGTAAATCTAGTCACCAGTAAAATGAATTTGACCTGTTTCTTCTTGTATCTAAGACAAAACAGTATATACACAGATTCCAGCTGATACAAGTTTTCACCAAAGTTTATGAGAAAATCTGACTGGCTGTGGGTCTGCCTCATTGACTTTAGCAGAATCAGGACCTTGTACAGGGAGCCTTAGACTTGCTTCTTGGGGTGCTTGTTAAAGGTCTTAAAATCTGAGGTAGGTATAAATATGCAATGCTTCCAGTCATACCTACGTTGTCTTAATTTTTGTCAGCACAAATAGTTAACGACGTTTTACCCCAAACCCAAGAAATAATTTTCACCCACAGGAACAGAAAAGGAATTGTATGAGATATGTTTTAAGTGGGAAGCAATCCACTTGTTATAAATTCAGTCCTTTACTATAAATAAAGGTAAAAATAAAAAAATTAGTTTCATTAAAGAAACCAGCCAGCAATGCATGGCATTGAGTGGCATTTTAATTGTAGCCTGTTGACCACCAAACCTCTCACTCTGCAATGAGTTCATGTACTCAACTTCATGAACATTGGTTCACTGACTTGAAGCTATAGTAAGTCTTCAAGGACTACAAGTTATTAAGGGATAATGTACAGCCACTCACAATATACGAGTATTTCTTAATACATGCTTTGCTAATTTCTTCCAAGTTAAAACGCAGACCTCCTACAGACACGCTAAACAACAAAGCTGAATTCGTGACAGTAGTAAACAATTTGTTTATTCTGCTTTTGTATTAGGCAGAGGACAAAAACAGGTAACTGTTGTCTTATTTTCAGAGTTTACCTAGGACGACATGCAGCACCGACTTGCCTGATTCTAAAAATTGACCATAATAAACAAGTATTTGACTGCTTTATGTACAATATGCATGGAGGTATAATTTTTTTCCTCATTTTTATAATATTTCGCATATGCTAAGGAGGGAGAGAATACTTGGTTTATTGACTGGTGCATTTCAGACAAAAAGAGATAACATATAAGCAGCGAGAAACATTGTGCATCATTTAGCAAAAAGGAAACGCCAACATGCAGATATTATATATGTGAAAGTACGTCTAACTGAATTTACAAGAAAATAAAGACTGCTTTTAGCAAGTCCAACTTGTCTGAGAAGATTGAACTACTGAGATTACCCTTTCATCAACACACACACATTCTTTCTGTCTCACACATAGGCACACGTACAAAACCAAACTTGTAATGAGTGGGTAGTTTATCAAGGCCTCCCTCCATCCTTCATTAAATGACAGAAAATTGCTCTTTGCTGAGTTTGTCAATGCAGCTCTCCCTCCCAGAAGCCCATTTGTTTCACATGCTAGCACAGAATATTGCAGGAATTTGCAGATTTTAAATGACAAATGTGTCGAAGTTTACCCAGTTCTGAATCATTCTTTTCTTAGACTGACTACAAGGTACAGTAACTCCCAAAGCTGGACTGGAATTCTTATTTTAAGTAGATCTTACTACTTCAGTAGTAAAACAGTATTGGACTGTGATCTTCTCCTGTTCGACAGTGTCCGTAAAGGATTCTTTTGCTCGAAAAGCCTTTTCTCTGTATCTATGTGATAGATGTCGGCATTTTAAACTAAAAGCACAAACAAAACAATGAATGCATTCCTTTACTGCAACCCCTCTATTCTTTATTGAATTTGTCATTTTATTAATTGCGCTTACATGTAATGGAGATGAAAGGATGTTTTTTATGAGATAAAAACCAAATGGTTTGACACCATGAAAGGAAAACTGTTCTTTCTAGCACCTTACAGGACAGAAGGCGTTTACAAATAACAGCCACTGTGTTGCTTTGTTAGAGTAACACTTTGATGTGTAGGATTATAATCAATGTAAATTATTGAGTTTTGTTACTGTGCTGTGTTGAAGGTATAATGTGTTTCTACAGCCATTATTTATTCATACCAAGAAATTAGCTACGTAACATTTTTTTCCCTGAAATTCTATTTTAAAGGTGACTTTGTAAATACAAATTTAAGAACATCTCAGTGCATTTTGTGTCCAGATTTCTAGGTTTCAGGAAACACATACCAGCATTTACATATGCTATGAATTTCAATCCAAACAAATGGAGAAGAGTTTTAGGACAGAGCCTGCAGCATGGCATGTCCTTTAATTGTCATTTACATAGCAGAGGAATCATTAATTTCTAATTCACCTATTATTCACTCTCTTTAGTATGCTGTGTCAATGTCAGTTTTGGGGCAGCAGAATAGATGTGGCTCTGCATTGCTTTTGCAACCTACTTTTTTTGTGTGTGTTTTTCCTTTTCTTCTCTTAATGCTTTTTTGACCTTAGTAGAATACTGCTTCAACATAGGCAGTTAAGGGCTCTTGTTTGGATATGATTTATGGTGCTACATTAACCCTTCATTGACCTAGAAATGCCCTAATATTAAAACAGTTTGACACACAGAAAATCAAAAGCCCTTTTATTGGAAGTGCTATTGTCCGCATCATAAGTTTCCCCAATGTGATGCCACTGTTAGACCATCAATTTCTTACTGCTATTGAACACTGTATTGAAAAACTAATGGACAGAATCCTTTGTCATTTCTGTCCCAGTGACCAGCAAATAGCTCAGTGAAAGTCTTCCCCTTCATATCACTTCAGGCATTTCGAAATGACACATGGAAGTTACTTGCTTAGCATTTTATTAAAGGCAAGGATGGACTG
This sequence comes from Burhinus oedicnemus, assembly GCA_008921705.1. Classification (NCBI taxonomy): domain Eukaryota; kingdom Metazoa; phylum Chordata; class Aves; order Charadriiformes; family Burhinidae; genus Burhinus; species Burhinus oedicnemus. The sequence continues at coordinate 1,261,406 of VFFE01007239.1, read as the reverse complement.
GATCCTGCAGGGCTCCGTGTAACACCTGCCACCAGCCAGCTCCCACGGATTTTGGTGGAAGCTGGAAGTGTGCAGTTCCTCTGTGGGGCTCAGGCTAGAGCCCCTGTTGTGTGGTACGGTGATACCATATTCATATTTGTTAAAAGGAGAAATAAATCCTTGTAGAAGAGTTTCTAGAGTTTAAGAGTAAACACTCAATAGAGCTAATGTATAAATTCAATCAGCTGTAACTATTATAAAGGCTTATTAATTTCCAAATTAAATACTTTTCTGTGGCTGGGATAGTAACCTATTACTTTCTGTAGAAATTTTTAATGAATGTTTTCTATTTAAACCTACAGCTTTTAGCATGATGTTGAAAACCCTTAACACATTTTTTATAAAGCTGCCTGATTCCAGAGTGCTTTTCCCTAATGGAAATGAATATATTTCTATTTCCAATTTATGCTGCAGCTGCTACCTCTTCTTAGTTGCACATTGGCACCTAGGAGGTGTAATTTTTAAGTAAATCTACTATATTCTCACCAAATATTTATAATATTGTCAGTGATCTTTGGTTCTTTGGTTTTATGATACTCATTACATCCAGTCTCGAACAGAATACAGGAAAAGTTACTAAAGTTGGGCATACAAATATTCTTTATTCAGCAGTTAACTGAACTGCGCAGTAGAACAGTTGAGGTCTTTTTATTTATTTTGGGAGTAGGCTGCTCTTGCTTTTTGATCTGAATTTCTTCATTGCTGGTTATTGATATAGACTTCTTTTCTGTAGAAAAACCTGCCTTCTGTTCAACTGACCTAAAATAATCATGACTTCTATTTGGCTTTTGTGAGGGACAACTGTTCTTTGCTAATTTAAAACCTTGAGATGTCTACTTAGTGCATAGGCTGGGCAGGTCATTTAAAAAATGGACTGGTTACACCTTGAGGCAGTGGGGAAAGGTGCCAGCTGGAGTCCAGAGCAAGCGTTTTAGCTAATATTTTCCCATTTGTGGCTACACTTATGTCCTAGCACCTCTGTGCTCGCAGACCTCCTGCCGTTGAGTTTTGAGTACGTAGGCACTCAGATTACACTCTCCAGCTGTCTCAATGTTGTGCTTGCCTTGCTGTGAAAGGCGACATTTCTCCTCGCTGCGAACTACCCCTGGACAGAGAGGCAGCATGCAGGTTTCTTTCCTCGCTTAGCACAGTTCAAAACTACTGTCACTTTCTGCAGGATTAACCTGGGCCGTGTGGATGAATATTATGGTCTCTGAGTGTGCATGGGAGGCAGAGGTCTGCGTGCAGCTGTTAGATCTACGTACAACTACATTCCAAAAATCCAGACTAGCTGAAGACAACAGATTTATAGCGGACTTACACCCACATAGCTGTGAGACAATCAGGAACCTACTTTCTCCCAGTGTGTTCCCACTTCATGAGAAAAAGATTTCAAAATTCTGGCACTACTTATGGCCATCTCTGATTGAAACTTCACAAGAGTGAGTGATATACTTTTGTATGGGATAAATGCAAAAGACGGTGATTTCAAAATCTCTTAAAACAGAAAGCATGTTTTGGCAGAGTGACAATCTGAAAATTTATCCTAGGTGATGCTCTGTTTGTGCTTCATTGTTATGGAATATTCATAGATCTTCAGCATTTACAGAAGTTCTGTAACGACGTAAATTAAAATTAATCCTGAGAGTTTTTAAAAGATGAACAGAAGCAGCTGATAAATGGTGTTTATCTGGTTTATATGTGATAGTAAAGCCTCACAGCTAGAGAAAACAGACAATTCAGTCTTTCCTTATTGTGTAAAACCAGTTTCAAAATTATAAATAAACTTTTATAATATCAGTACTGTAAATATCTAAAGATTAAAAAATTCCTTGTTTTGTCAAATATTGCTTTCTTAGAGGATAGTGTGTGATTATGTTTTTTCTGGACAATAATGTGGGTGCTGTCTGTACAATTGAAGAGGAAGCAGGCTAGAACCTCAGTCATAAATTTTAAAATTGGTCCATGTAAGATTATAAGAACTCAAGTGTAATTCTTAGTGTGTAAATGACAGCAAGGTAATTAGTAATACTAGACACTGTCACTCATGACCTTTAGGGTCACGAGGCAATGTACTTCTCCTTGTTTATTAGCCTAACACAAAGGATCATTATGATAATCCACATTTTAAAAAAAACAAACTTTTCTTTACTTTTTTGCTAATACAGTCTTTCAGAAGAAATATTTGTGATACATAACTGACTGCTATCATAACTCAGTTCTCTCAGAGCTATGTTTAAACACCCTGTTAAAAAAAATAATCCACCACTTTATATAGTGCAGTACATAAGCCTCTATATCTGCATGTTAATTTCTATAGAAATAGTTATTTTGATTCTGCTAAGGTCTCCATTTATTACTAAAATAATTAATTCTTTGAAAAGTTAGTGTCTGCAAGTTTAATTTCTCCCCCATTTGTCTTTGGAATAGGCATATTTTTGTTGTTTTACTGTACTAAACTGTTTTGGCTGTTTCATAAGGGGTGAGTATTTCACTAAGCTCTTGCAATATTGAAAGAATCTATATTCTGAGAATTTGAAAACATGTCAGCCCACCTAAATTACATATTGATCAGGTTTAATTGCATGCCACCCATCAGTATTAGGTTTGAAAATTCATAAAAGAGAAATAATGTACTCTTTGTGGATGATTACTTCTGGGGCATTTAAATGAATTCCATCACTTAACCCTGAGCTGAGACAGATTATTGAGCCTTGCAATCTAGCCAGTCAAAGTCCAGTGCAGTAGAACAGCTGTTTTCTAACTATCAGAGAAAAGCAAAGAACAAACAATATAAATTTATATAGATTTTCTTTTAAGGAAAATAGCAAAGTAAAATGCTAAATGTAAACATGCATTTTTCAACTGTTTCATGAATGTCCATTCTTGTTTTGCTAAATAATAGTCTGCATTTTTAATTCTCTCTCATGTGCCACATGTAAATTCACACTGTGGTTATGATTTCAAAATTAGAGAAGTACTCTTGAGAAAATTATTTTCCATGCATTTTCATTTTAACTGTGCATTTGCTTACATATTTGCCACCACTTATCCTCACCTAAAAACTGGGAGCACGGGTTTTTATTCGCATTCAGTGTGTTTTATGGCAGACATAGTTTTCAAGGCTGTGTTCTTAAGAAAGTCAAACTGGTGGAGAAAGAGTGTTTATTATTAGTTTTCAGGATGTTCTTTACATTTAGAAATTATGCTTGTTGGTATTGGGTGTGTTTTAAGAAATTGTGCTTATGTGTTTTTTTTCTCTACAGAATATCAATACAGAGTGAAAAGAACCCGTTAAAATCATTGGTTTTGCTTGGATAATAGTTTAAAAGCTACATTTTATTTAGACACTTTGAGGTAATAAATATCCATGAGCATAATTAACTGTCTTTTATCTAGGTCTGCTCCTTAGTGATGCTTTTTTAGGACCTTTCGTAATGTCTCCTCTTAATGCTCAGTTTGGCCTTGAAAATGATTTTAAGAGTCAAGATATGTTAAAAGTGTTTTTCACTATTTTTCCCCATGTACTTATGAAATGGATGTCTTGATTTGTCTCAAATTTTCACAATTTTTTCTTCAAAATGTCTTCATTTCATGTGGCTTAAGATTTCAGTCTTAACAAAATAAAATAACCTGGTGTAGCAAACAGGGAAGTCTGTGTAAGTGATCTTTTGATTTACCATGCACCTTGACTTACTGTATAATCTTTATAAACTATAGATCTGATCATAGATAATATAAAGTTACATAATTTCAAAAAGAGAATAGAAAACTACTTTATTCACCCTGAGAATTTGGCTGTTAGTATTTATTGTCATATTATGTACATATTATATATGTGATATATCATATTACTATGACCAACTCAGTTATGCAGTCCCTAGGAGAAAAAAAACCAAAAAGGTAGGTTTTCTTTTTTCCATTATTTCTATATTAAAAATAGTCTGTAGTTAAATTGGTAGTGCAGGTGTGCACACACACTTCAGTGTTGTGCTATTCAATCACTTAAACAGGTGATTGCAGATCAGAAACAAATATCCTCTCATGCTTATTGTAATTTTGATCCTTGAAGCAGATTGACTCCTTTATTGCATCAATCAGAACATGAGTTGCGTCAGTTCTTACAAGTGGCTGGGCTTAACTTATACACGTATTTTACTTATCAGAAAATATAAAAAAGTTGTTTACTGTGTAGTTTTATTGTATTTTCCTCCATTTTTATGGAGGAGAGAACAACATTAGGTAATGTACGGACATGGAGGGCAAACTTTCTAACCTCTCATACTCATCTTTTCATGTTTCTTTCTATGCTGACTAAAGGTCTTATTAGTCAAAATAGAGAAGGCCCGGTATTTGGGTATCAAAAAATTTTATCAAGTATGGCATACTGCTGCTGTAGTTTCAAACTATTATATGAAAGATTGATTGGTGAAGGAACTGGCTTCTTAAAGCACAGTTATTTGCTCCTAGGAAAGCTGCCGTTGCACAGGGAAATTTTTAGTAAATTGAGCTCAAAACAGAGTTTAGCTGACTTTGGTTTTGTAAAGTAATCTGAAGATTCAGGAAACAAAGTAAGTCTAAAGAACTCACCAAACACCCCAAAGCAACAACAACAACAAAAGATTTAAACTTTTCTTTTTCCTTTATGATTCAAAGGTAGGAATTCTCATGTATTGTGCTTTCATATTGGGACAAATCTTAGCCCTGTTGGAAGGTAACTGGCATTTTATTACCAGTTATATTGGATCCAATCTATTCCCTCTGCCAATTGCATTCAGCCCTAATTAAACCTAGCCAAATAATATTAAGAATAGTTGCAACATCTTATCAATTTTTACATGACTCCCATTTCTTTATATCTGTCTATGAGCAACGTATATTACTAAAAATTTATTCCTTAAAATGCTCACAGAAAATAAAAAGCAATTCCTGAGATTTACTCAACCAGTGAGTTCATGTATTCTGTAATTAAAATAGTATGACTACAACTAGATGTGGTCAGGACATAGTGTGACAGATACAACTCATATATGGCTTGCCATGTGAGTAAGTAAATTTGAATGCTGAAAGACATTCTTGAAGAAGTAAAGACAATTTTTTTACATGAGATATTTTTCACATATTGTTCTGTATGTAAGCCCATAACATTGCAATTCAGGAACAGAAATCAAGGCAAAATTTTCTAGAGTGAAAATTGCCCTTGATGACAAATTGATCATCCAGCTTTATGATATGAAGCACAGGGGATAGCTTTGTACTGTTTTGCACTAACTATGGAATTAAATAATTAAGTTGTTATGTAACTGGAAAAGCATTTGCTATAGGTTGGACTTTTACCTTATGTACTTATTCTTGGCAGCATTTTAAGCTCTTTAAGATAATGCTTACTGTATGTTGGGAATCCGTGCATGGGACTTCAGGTCATGATTGTTAAGAGATTTTCTTTTATCATATATTTCTGTTGTTAGCTGTGATCAAATACTATGACTTAAAGCTAATGCAATTGTTTAGAGTTTGATAATATTAAAGTTTTAGCTGGAGCATTTTTGGGAGCTTGAGACTTGGCACCAAAAAGTATCTGTAAATTTTTCTGTCTGTGTGCATTTCCCTTCTGTAGCAACGTCCCTGAAGTTCCCATTCACATTGGGGTTACAGCACCAATCCACTTTTCTTCTGCCTGTGGACAAATCAATAGCAAATCACTTATTACTTACTGAGTACATAGGAAACAAATCTGTAGAAGTCTAGATAAAAGAATGTGCTTATGGCCTCCCAAATTGAAGCTTACCACCTATAAATCATCACAACCTGTAGTCTGTGAAGAATTCTGCAATGACTGATGTGTCGGGTTCGATGTAAAGATTTCGCTGTACCATCTCTGCTCCCCCTGCTTTCCCTTTGCTGGCTCGCTTTCTCTCGCTCTTAACACATTTAGTTTGGAAGACTCAAAATCAGACAAGTGTGGAGTATTCGCACTGTTTTTGCCCCCTTAACCTTAAACTGTTCTCTGAGACTGATCTCACAGCATCCGTTAACTGTCAGGTCTAGCTCTTAGGGATTTGTCAATGTCAATCCATTATCACTTGGCAGGGGCCATCATAGAGTGATACAAGATCCCTGCATCTCACCCCTCTCATAATATCTGAAACCCATTGCTCAAAAATCAGATGGTTACAAAAAAATTCTAAAAATGACAAGTAGGAAAATTCAAAATGTCAGGTGGACACCAACTGTAATTTATTGTGCATATAGTACAAAGGTCTCAGGAATATGATCATTCTGAATGATATCCCATTCTTATTGAAGTCAGTGGGAATTTATCTATTGACTTCACCAGGGACTAAGATTTCATCCTTTGTGTTCATAGGCTTCTAGCCTCCTGCAGGGAAAGAGAGGAGAGGAGAAAAAAAAAAAAAGAAGAAAAAAGAGAGAGAAAGAGAAAAAACATTTCCTGGTGAAACTAAAATGGAGTATTAAAATTGTTGCTATTTTACTGGGGGAAAAAAACAAACCAGAAGAAATCATTGCTTTGGGGTTTTTGGAATTCTTTAAACTTTCATGTAGGTATAGAGTAGAATGAAAAGGTAAAACATTTATTTTGGAAATGTTGACAAATCTTTTTTTCTATGTTGAAATTGAGTAATTTTTGCTTTAAAAATGTAAAAAATAATTGAAATGCTTTACTCTTTTTCAGTCTTTCCTGCATGGTATCCCTCCCTCCCTCCAAGCTCATTCAGGAAATTGTTAGAATAATTGTTAGAATTTTTTCCAAGTCTAATGAAGATAGAGTTCACTTGACCAGTTTTAATTTCTAAAAAGTTTTGCCATGTCACATGACCCTCCAGGAATTTGATTCATCCTCTCCAGAAGGGAGTCCCTGCCCTTTCCTTTTCCCACAGGCTTTCCCTCTTGAGGGGGTTCCACGGGCTTGGCTTTTCCTGCTTACACTGGCAGAAACACAGAAGTGGCAAGGACTTTACATCAAACTGAAATGATTTGCTGACATGTTAGTGCTTATATTGCTCTTTGGTTTGTCACCTCAACAGTAAGCACTGCCAATCACAAACATGCTGATGGTGTGTGATGGGTTCCTGAAGTTCTCTGGTAACTTCTAGATGAGTTATGGCTGGCTACACAAAGGTAGTGAGGAACCACAGCAGTCCTTTTTTCTGATTAAGAAAATGAAAGACAATAAAAAGACCGAACTGTCTAGGTGGAGGTAGAATTATATAGAGAAATGAGTAATGTAGAGATTGTTTTACACGAGTTACTAAAAAGGATGAAGAGCAGAGGAACTGGTGTTCTTAAATTGCCTTTATTGTGATACCTTAAAGTGGTAATGCCACTCAAACTAAAAACATTTGTAATATTTCAGTCCTCTGGGGATTTTACTAATTTTACTAATTTACTATTTCACTAACTGTTTCCCATTGGGATTAAGAGAGTAGTCTATGGTGCTAAGTGGTATTGCAAGTTAATATAAATGTCCTTTTCCTGGAGACAAGCTCACTTATGAAAGCAACATATTAGGAATAAAATTGTTTTTCAACTCCTGCACATTTGTTTCCCCCATTGAATTCATTCAGTTTTATCCTGTAGATGAAGTAGTACTTCCCTAACTCATTTGTGTTCACTGCTCCTCCTTATTGTGTTTATATTAAAAGAGTGATTCTGGGCTAAAAGAGGAAAATTTGCAGGAGGCTGTAAGAGACTGTAAAGGGCAGAGAGGGGGTAGAGCCAGTATTCCACCTTAAACATCCAGTTCCTTTTGTGAAATAATTTTTGTAAATGACAGCAATTATTTTATGACTATAAGAAGGAAAAGTAAGAGATTAACATCAGAATCCACAATGATTATTAATTTCTTGCGTTATGGGAACTGCAACATGCACTTCAATATCAAGATTGCATTTAGTTCAACACTTTTGCTGTGTGTTTTGGGGTACATGAGAATGTGAGAGGCTTTCTTTTAATTATATACTTGTAGGTAAAGCATAATATTTGTCAAGTAGGTGGTTTGAAGATGACAGTGTACATTTTGAATTGTCTAAGTACAATCATCCAAGTGGATGCTTGTTCATCTATAAAGCCTGTTACATTCCTAATACTTGCTTTTTTTGCTCAGACCATTTATTTGTAAAGATATATCAGGCATCTACTATATTTTTAAAATCAGGGCTTGAACTTTTTTTTTTTGTCAATTTGTGCATTTTTAATTTTATCATATTTGTAACACACTCCAATATAATTAATATATTGAACTAAATTGTCTTCAAAGAAAGTTTTTTCTAATTGTATGCAAGTAGTGAAGAAACTTTTGGATGATTCTGGGAAAATGAACCTTTTTAGTTCCTAAGTTTTGAGTGTAATGATTTTTCCTTATGTTGTGTCATAGATTTGCTTTGGTGGTATGTGTTAGGATTTTCAGAATTAATGTGCTCACTATGGCACAAAATTTAAGTGAATCTGCATAGTGAATGAAACGCTTTTTATCTCTAATTTAATGAAATATTTTCTTTAGAATCTTCAACAATTAAAAAATCATTTCATTAATCCACATCAAAATTCCAGCTACATTTTGACTTATCTCATTTGTTTAAAAAATAATACAAGCTGCTAAAGAAATGTAAGTTAACGTTTTAGTAGTAAACTGCTTTTTAGCATATGTTAACATTTTTTGATATCACATTTCAAATCATAACCAACAAGAATTATATGAGTAGAAGTAAACAGAAAATATGATCTTACAGATTAAAGCTACTTTATCCTTGGGCTGCATCAAAAGAAGCATGACCAGCAGGTTGAGGGAGGTGACTCTGCCCTTCTACTCTTCTCTTGTGAAACTCCACCTGGAATACTGCGTCCAGCTCTGGGGCCCCCAACATAAGAAGGACATGGACCTGTTGGAGTGAGTCCAGAGAAGGGCCACGAAGATGATCAGAGGGCTGGAGCACCTCTTCAATGAGGACAGGCTGAGAGAGTTGGGGTTGTTCAGCCTGGAGAAGAGAAGGCTCCAGGCAGACCTTATTGCAACCTTTCAGTACTTAAAGGAGCCCTACAGGAAAGATGAGGACAAACTTTTTAGCAGGTCCTGTTGCGACAGGACAAGGGGTAATGGCTTTAAACTAAAAGAAGGAAGATTTAAACTAGATAGAAGGAAGAAATTTTTTACAATGAGGGTGGTGAAACACTGGCCTAGGTTGCCCAGAGAGGTGGTAGATGCCCTATCCCTGAAAACATTCAAGGTCAGGTTAGACGGGGCTCTGAGCAACCTGATCGAGTTGAAGATGTCACTGCTCATTGCAGGGGAGGTTAGACTAGATGACCTTTAAAGGTCCTTTCCAACACCAAACTGTTCTATGATTCTGTGATCTTAATCATTTATGGTTGGAGTCTTTTACATAGGGCAATTAATTAGCAAACTATTCATCTGCTCCTTACATGTCTGATGTATTTCCACCATTTTCACTTTTTTCTTGTATTTTTTCTAAGTAGAACTCAAATTCTTGCCCCATGTTTTGGGTACCTATGTAGTTATTACAATATTATGCAGTAGAAAATTGTGAATTTCAGTTGGTTATTGCTGGCAGTCAAGAACCGACAGGACCATCCAGCTGCATTACCACTTCATTGTTTTTATTCAAGTAATAAAAGGCTGTGCGAGCTCAAAGATTCTGGACAATTGTAGGATAAACATTCAAGACATGTATCTGAAATTTGCCAGAACCTGAAATTTCTCAGAGTTTCATCTCTTCGGATCAGATTCTGGGTTTTGTTTTAAAGATTCGTTATTTCTGGTTTCTGGCCTATTTGAAATTACTTATGTATGAAATTACTCATATGATGTCTTTGTTCTGTCTCCTGGGCAAATGGGGGCATCAAACCAAAAAATCAAAACCACAAAAACAAAAAGGCTCCCAAAGTTATGAAGGGTCAAGTCTCCAGTTGAATTGTTCTTAATATAAAACACTAAAATAAGTAATTTTCATTTCAGGAGGAGCTTCAGATTAAAAGGCACATTGAAATAATGCTACACATTTCTCATCATTTCACTTTAGTCGTTTTCACCGCTGAGCTGAGCATGTGTTTATAGTGACTTTTATCTTTGTTCTTTGTGGGCCTGTCTCAAAAAGGCACAAGTGGAAATGGAGCAGGAAACTTTCTGTTAATATAAGGCTGAGCGCCTTGACCCATTTGGGAAGAAATTTGTCTTTTCAGGCCTTAGCCTCTCAAAAATTCATACAAGAGAAGATATGTTCTTGTTTAGTAGTAAGCAGATGGTGCCGCCTTAGAGATTAGTACAGTTATGTCTTTTTATGAACTCTGACAGAATTAACACCATTTTGTACTTATGTATTAAAAAAAGGGTAATTATTGAGGTTTGAGAGCAATCTCTTTAATTTTGCCATCACAGTTTAACATATTTTTGTCCCTAAAATATAACCTGGATTCACTCTGCATGGTCTGCAAACTGTGAACACCTGTCCAATACTTACGAGCTCATTATCCTTTAGGAATGGAACATCAAAGTGCATCACTTCCCCCTGACAACACGCATGCCCTCTCACTGTATGCATGTTATCACATAACCTAGCAGAGGATGCAAAGGTCTACCTGTGCCGTGAAAGTGGAATATTAATTCTTAAAGTTGTGAATTCTCTGGAAAAGTTCTGAAGAATGGCAATTGCTTTTTTTTGCTTCAGCACTGTATGCCAAACCATTCACAGAGGAATCCATTAACTTCCGCAACGATTTTAATCACTGAGAGCAAGAAAATACCCATTTATTGTCCAAGTCCTAATTCACGCTGCATAACTGGAGACTGCATAGCATAAGTGCTTCCAAATGGTTCATTGTTATGTAAACCTTAGTTATATTACTATGTCACATACTCAAAATGAATCTAATAACTAAAATAATGTAATTATGAATATTCAGTTACTTTTTTTAAAGTCCTGCTCTGTTGATGACTCTGTATGAGTATCCCTGTTTTGTAGTGTTAGTATAAATATTTAAAAAAGGAAACCAAAAAGCTTTTCTGAATCTGCAGTGCATTGTCAATTGTATTGGGTTTTACATCACAAGGTATTGGTAGTGGGGGGGGGATGCAGGGGAGTCCTCTGTGAGAAGACTTCAGGGACTGTCCCCGTGTTGAACAGAGCCAGCTCCAGTCAGCTTCAAACTCAGCCGACCACTGGCTAAAGCTGAGCCAAATCAGTGACACTGGTGGTGCCTCTGTGATAACATACTTAAGAAAGGGCAAAAAATGCTGCACAGCAGCTGTGAGAGAGAGGAGTGAGGGAAACAGCCCTGCATATGCCAAGGTCAGTGAAGAAGAAGGGGGAGGAGGTGGTCCAGGAGTTGGAGTAGAGATTCCTCTGTAGTCCGTGGATGAGACCGTGGTGAAGCAGGTTGTCCCCCTGCAGCCCATGGTGGACCACGCTGGAGCAGATATCCACCCTGCAGCCCATGGCGGACCCTACGCCAGATCAGGTGGATGTGCCCTGAAGGGAGCTGCAGCCCATGGAGAGCCCATGCTGGAGCAGGTTCCTGGCTGGAACTGCAGCCTGTGGGAAGGACCCATGTTAGAGCAGTTCTTGAAGGACTGTATCCCATGGGAAGGACCCCATGCTGGAGCAGGTGAAAAGTGTGAGGACTAAGGAGCAGGAGAGAGAAAGTGTTATGAACTGACTCCAGTCCCCTCTTCCCCATGTCTGGTCTGCTCAGGGTGGGGGAGAAGGTAGAAGAGTCAGGACTGAAGCTGAGCTTGGGAAGAAGGGAAGGGTGGGGGGAAAAGTGTTTTTTTTTGTTTTGCTTTGTTTTGTTTTGTTTTCTTACTATCCTACTCTATTTTTAATTGGCAATAAATTAGATTAATCTTCCCCGAGTTGTGTCTGGTTTGCCTGTGACAGTAATTGGTGAGCAATCTCCTGGTTCTTATCTCGACCCACGAGCTTTTTCATCTTACTCTCTCACCCTGTCTTGCTAAGGAGCAGGAATGAGAGCAGTTTGGTGGGCACCTGGCAGCCAGCCAAGGTTAACCCACCACACTATTTCAGAGCTATTTTAAACAAATTCAGTATAAAGACCTAGCTGGAAATGCTGAACTTTTTTTTTTCTTCTTCTTTTTTCCTTCTTTTTTTCTACACTTTATCTTCATCTCTATTGACTTTGAGGGGCAAAAAAAGAGCATGGTGGGAAGGGATATGCTTTGGAGAGAAACAAAACCAAGCTTTTAATAATGCAAAATATCCTTAATATTAAAAAATGAACGCAGCATGTGTATTTCTCAGAAAAGTGATTCCCACTCCCCTGTACTATTGATAGAATGGAAGAAGGAATCCATTGAAGTAGGAGGAAGTGGAGGAGTAGTTGTAGTTGAAATAAGATTTTAGTAAATGGCCAGAGAGGAGGTGGAGAACATAGAGAAATAGCACTTACAATTCTTCAAGCGTTTTTTGTAATTCCTGTACATTGAAGAAGTTCAGGGAACTATTTGGAACAGAAATTGCAGATTACGCTTATTCTTCTACGTGAGCCAAGCGGAATATAAATTCTTTGCTTTAGTACAGGCCTTGAGGTTTGAAAAGGTGAGAAGGGTGATGGTTGCACACTGATCTCAATAAGCTCTTTTATGTCAGGCAGGCAGAGACCTAATAAGATGAAAGGGTTTGAAGGGGAAGTCACCAAAGTTCGAAGTAGAAACAAGATACAAACTTTTAAGTTCAATTAAGTATTGCAACCATTTCCTGCCACTTGGAATTTAAATTAAGATTAGATCTCTTAAAATATATGATTTAGTTGGGCTAAATAGGAGAATCACTGGGCAAAATTCCGTGGGCTGCCCAGTCACCAGAGGCCAAGTCATGCAAGATTATTAACCTTTTCTGGCTTTAAAAATCTATGGATTTGGTAATAAATTCTCCGTTCCTTTAAGAAAGAGGTAGATGAAAACAGTTCTAAATACAGATTACCAAACAGATAGATTTACTGTGGTGAGAGACCCTCAAAGAGAACCAAAAATATGGGACCCTATGCAAAAGGCAGGCAAAATTGCTGTGGTGAAATGCCAGGCTCCTAAATTCCCGAATTCATTGCAGTAGGGAAGAGAGAAGAACATTCGGCCTGAAAGCCAGGTACAGGCTTTTTGCTATCTGTCCTCACAGGTCCAAACTAGATCATGACTATAAAAGATAGGTCAAAAAATGTTGACCGTATCAGAGGCTGAGCTGCCTGGTTGGTTCTGCCAAGTGTATTAACAGGAATAAAATTTCCACACAGCTGCAAAAGTATCAGAAGACTTCTCAGTGTGCTGGTCAGTGACAAGATTTGGTTTTCAAATTATTTTGAATATTGGTTATCATTACTACAGGTTAAATCTGCATTAACATTTCAATCCTTGGACCTAGAGTTTTATTGAAATGAAACAAAAGTGAAACAGGCTAAACTGGAGACAAACTAACAGTCAGCGTCAATCTCTACCTAACAGTTCAGCTGCTTCCATGTCACAGTTGATTATTATATAAAGAGATCTATAAAAAGGTGCGTGAAGATTGTAATTGGATTTAGTTTTTCAGAATAAAATCACATTATTGAGAATAGCTTCAAAGACAATTTCTGCTTTTGTAATACTTTAATAGTAAAAAAACCTAATATTGTTGTAAAGTAGAAGAAATATTTATTTGCTATTCTGTTGGGTACACTATTTCTGGGCAAACAACAGGTTCTGTGTAATCAACACTGTTATCATATAACATTAATTGTTTCTACTATGGTAAAAAAAGTTCTGGACAAGCAACTGAAAACCATGTTCATACTTTCATATCCATGTAAGTCAACCCCTTACACTGCTGTTGGTGAGATAGTAAAGACCTTGTTCATTTTTATGTGGTGGTGTTTCTATCTCTAGAATTCATGTTATATTTATAAATCTAGTTCATGAAAAAAACCAGCTTTTGCTGGTGAGTGTAAGCTTGCAACTAGAATTACTATTGATGCTGATCTTGCAGCAGTCACGGAGCCGGACTGAATCCATATATAGGAAATGTGCACTGAATGCCTTTGTACCTTGGTGCAACTCAGTTCAAGGTGTCTTTGTCTACCTTTCTTGTTTCTATTTTAACATCAATATGAAAAGAGAATAAAGCTTCCCCCTCGTATTAACATTATTTACGGAAGTACTGTATTAGTTTAAATTATGTTTGGACAACTTTTGACTATATAGTTTATATCAGGTCCAGGTCCAGTAAAACATACAACCTCCTCTTCTAGGAGTCAGAAATCAACCATTCTGGCTTTTTATATCAGTCCTATTGGTGTTTTTGTTTTGTTTTGTTTTAGTTGGTTTGGTTTATTTTTTTTTAATTAACAGACATACCTGCTATGCATGTTTAAAAAAGGAACAACTATGGACACCACAACTCAATGATTCAGTCCTTTTTAGATAACATCTATGCCTATACTCTGTTTAAAGAATGCATACATACTCTGTTGAAGTCGATGTTAACCAGTCATTTTACCTGTCATGCTTGTCCTGGAAATGCGTGGACTTAAACTTTTGCTCAGATCATTTCTTGCACTGGGTTTCAGGAGATGCTTTCAATTCAGATTTTAGCACAAGTGACTTTGAAATAAAAGGCAATATATTCAACTTTTTTTTAACTGACGTCTTAGCCATGCTTCATAATAACAAAGTAAAAGCAAAACAAAGCAGTCTGTCTTCTCCCCCCCTGCAAAAAACCTGAGGAGCTAAACTGCTAGTACAGCATGATTTTAGCCACAAATAGAATTGTATTATCAGCTTGAAAGTAGCTCTCAGCAGGGACTCAGACAGCAGACGGGATTGTATTATTCTGCCATTCCCCTATCCATCTGTTAAAGAAGTTCTGTTTGGAATCAAATGCCCTTCTTTTTAATTATTTTTTTAAGAAAAATCTAATTTTTGAATACAACCAATGGCACTTCATGTATGCACACCTTGCAAGTGTTTCAGAAAAAGCGTCCTTTGTTTGTTTTCATCCAGGGAATTTATCTCCACTACCTTTATTTCTTTTAGAATTGAGTTTGTGCCAATCCCAAATACCCATTTGAACATCTGTAACTATAGAATCTCCCCTGCTTTCCTCTGTATTGTTTTTTTCTGGTTTGGAATGTCTTCCCCCTTGCATGAGATTTCCAAATAGTACTTTGGTTCTTTTACATACTGTTTCTTTCCTCTTTCCAGGAAACGTGCTTGAATCTCTACCATAGCTACAAGAAGGGAAAAGGAAGGAACTCTGTTATTTAGACATTCATTCCCCTCCTGCCCAATAAACTATTCTTTACTCTAGGTGGTACTTGTGTTACTATCTATTTTTGAAAGCTTCTCTATCTTGTATAAAGCATGAAAATAATGGTCCAAGAAGGGATTCTATACCAGCAAAGTACTTCTAAGGTATGTTCATTTATATTGGTGAATACTGCTTTTGTGCTGTATGTGTCTGCCAAATGAAATAAAATGCAGCAAGAAAAGAGCATAACTGAACCTACATACTTCCCAGCATAACTGAACCTGCGTTAGAGATTTCTGCTGGTATGTATACGTTGGCAAGAAATTGATGCTCATCATGTTTCTGTGGTAGCTACACAGAGAAGAGGTTGGTGCATAGGTTTAGCTTTATTCTCCTTTGGAATTTTATCCCATTGATATTGTTACCATCTCTTACCAAAAAAACCAAAAACAACAAAAAAAAAGAAAAAAGTAGAGTCCAAAGGAAATTGGCAAAGCAAATCTCACCTGAGGAAATAATGAAAAGCCAGTCTTAGAAAACTAAATTAAAAAAAATAATAATTATTAATTCATTCAGGTTTCATAAACTGCTGCAATGATACGATATAGATGTTATATACCATATAAAAGCATGTGTTTTTCTACATTTTTTGAAAAGCTTTGTGTGTAAGTACATTCAGAAAAGCTTGAGATTTGGTGTCAGTGGAGAACTGAAGAATAATCTTTGGAGTTGTCTAGACTGTGCCTTTGTACGATGTAGATTTCAAAGAAAGGCTTTTCTTTGATTCCTGAACCAAAACATTGAATGCATGTAGCCAAATTGCCTGATAAGTATCTCTTTTACATTGGGATCTATCATAAACTTTGTAGTACAAAACTGAGGTAATCAGAGTAAGCAGTTCCTGAGGTTACACCTGCTATATTCTATCTCAAAATACCTACTTTGGGTGTTGATGTGTTTTTTGAAAAATGAATACATGAAGATAATGTGTTCCTGAAAATGTCCTGGTTATGTTAGCATTAACATTGTATGAGCAGAGACCTCACAGAGTATCCCCTCCATCTCCAAATTTTACTTACCTGAATCTTTTGAATATGTTTTCAAATGCACATACTTAACTTTTTTAGAAAGTAGTTAGGCTGTAGTTCAGCATCAGTGGGTTTGCATGTTTAGAGTCACTTTGAAAGGAGATTATCAAAGAGGAGATGGGATGGAGTTTATAAGTTAATGATGGAGGGGGGCAGAATCACTTTGGGAGTGACAAAGTGGGAGTTCTGTATCTCCTTCACCTAAGTGAGATATAGTACCAATTCTTCAAAACTGTCTTCTCCTGATAATCTACTTTCAGCTTTTTAACTGCTCTAAAATTAACCACATGATGACAAAAACAGAGCAGCTGAGATAAACAGGTGACTTGGTGCCTTTCATAGACCCACAGCACCATAATGTGGAGGGGAGGCTATGCCAGCACAGCAGACTCTGCAGTACAGATTATGTGAAATTGGGAGTCCCTTGGAAGCTGAAGTTCAAGAATCTATATTTGGATACAGACCTAGCGCTATTGATATTTTTATCCTAGTGTTTCTAGCTAATAAATGAAGGGATGTGACCCATGCTGAGGATGTCTACCAGCATTACCTACCATCCTTGTACAATTACATTTCAGTCTTGGCACCCACAGTACCCTTCACATTAAAAGGTGGTGGCTGGTGCTTTCCGGGTTGTGTTTTCTCCTTACCCTTCTTCAAATCAAGAAACAAAAAGCTCAACTTCCACTTTCTATGAGAAAAATTATTCTTTACTGTCTAGTTTACTAATCAAGTTAGTTTTGTCTGCAAATGTGGTAAATGTATGTATTTTCTCTTTACTGAGTTTTCTTTTAAGTCATGTTTTCCAATACAAAATAGTCTAAAGGAGATATTGTTATAGTAAGTAGACTAAAATATAGTATAGCTGTAAAATTAAATTTCCCTTCACCTGAGGATTAAAGGAAAAATGACTATGTTGATAATATAAGCCTAATATACTTTGCTTTTCTTCCTGTGATATATATGGTCCAGAAAATGTATATGACTTCAGCAACCACCTACAGACTGTTTATCAAATGTAGCCAGGTTAACCATATTATACCTGGGATTATATCTCTTCACAATTTAAATTGTCTGTCCATTCTGTGACATCAAGACCAGGAACCTCAATTATTCTTTCATCTTTCCCACAAGCAAGATAATAATTGGAAGTTGACAAAATTCATGCTCACGTTGGGGGATATTGATTTCTGTTTGTCTTGCATCTTAACATCTAGAATGTGACTGTCATGTATACTAAAACATGAAATTTACTGTCTTCATAAAAGTTTTACTAAATCAGCCACCAAAGGAAGGAGTTATTGGCAGCTTTTTCATTACTTAACATAGCAAAAAGCACCTGATTATTTTTATATTTAGAGGTTCTGTGGTGACTTGAAGGTATATCAATAAATACTACGTCACTTATGCATTCTGACTAAAATGCTTCTTGTTTTTAAGCAATTACAAAATTATTTTCTGCTTTTTTATTGGCACAAAACACTCTGAGAACCTGTCTTTTGCATATAAATATGTTCCTAGCGGTTCATAACCAGAACAGTGCAATTTTGTCTGAGAGTGATGTAGTAATAAAGAGCAGGGTTGTTTTGAAATAGTTCACCAAGAACAAATACCCTGATAAAGAGTGCAGGCATAACATTCAATCTCACGTGTTCAAAACAGCTGAATATGTTTTTTAGCTTACCTGTGATTGAGCCAAACAAAAAGGAATGTTGCAAGAAGAGAAACAATTTGATTTCAAGTCTGTCAATGTTTTCATTGTTCATTTGAAAGATTAAAACACTAAATTCACACACACCTAAATTCTGCACCTCTGTTCTGTTTTCTAGCTTTGATATTGTGACTAGTTTTCTGAACATTTAGCACCAGTCTCTTTAAAACATGATGCTTAAGGAGACAATAAGAAGATTGTGTATTTTAGTAGGGAGGGAGATAGGAAATCATTCAAAAGTATGTGCAACCTATTTATTTTTGAAGCAAAGTATACCCGAGCAGCTCAATGAATGCAAGTAAGCTCGTGATCTTGTTATTAGGATCTTTCAGTTTAATTAATACCTGATGTGTCTTGACACATGATGGTTTACTGGAACCTGTATTAAAAAGCATAACATTTGGGAGCAGTTGGAGGAAATATATCATTAGCACACAAGATTTTTTCCCTGTATTAAATTTAAATTAATATTTTGTTGCTTTCATGAGCGACAAATTTTTACCTATTGGGTGGAAAATGCTTAGCTTTGTTGTTCCAGCAGCTGCAATTAGAGGTACAGTTTATCAGAAGCTTCACTGGGTTTATAAAATTTACTTTTGCATTCCTGATATAGTGGAACCAAGAAAGCTGTGGCATTATCATTTGATGTTTTCAATTAAAGTTATTGAATTGCATATAAGAAAAAAAGTTACATGGAGGCTAACATTGTTTGAATTAGATACTAAGACATGTGGAATAAGAAATGGAGTGATTACATTTAATTTTTGAACAAAATTTGTCTAGAGACAGTAGCTTGTCCATTAGGATGAAATGGAAGATGCTGGGACTTCACTGAGTCCCAGCACTTCACTGAGGTAATTGATTAGGGACACTGCAGAAAGGAAAAGATTTAAAATTCTGCCTAAGTTTTGTTAGTTCAGAAAAAACAAGTCATAAGCATGTAAAATGATGAAAGCTGTCTTATCCAAGTATCTCTGTTCCCTGCATCACTTCAAGGAAAAGACAAATTGATTATAACCCACAGTACTGGTTAGGAGAGCAGAAGGAAAGAAGTATAGAGACTGAGTTGGGTCTGTGATGAATGTGCTGTCTGGTTTCATACCTCAGGTCTATTGCTACCTGCCTCTCCACATATACTGTTTAGGTGTGGATTATTGGAGTTATGATGGTGAAGAGAAAAATAAAACCATGTTTGGTGAGACTATGGCTTGTTTCTTTCCTCATTTAGTTTTGAATTATGTTGAAGTCACTAAATATTCTACCTAGACAATTTTCAATCTTAGATGCACTTCTGGAGGATCCTGTACCTTCTTTTCTCTTATCAAAGAGCCTAGTAGTCAGGGCAACCAGCTACACAGGACTGATATCCTCTGCCTTGTCCAGTGACCAACATTAGCTCCTTATGGAAAGCAACTGTGAAGATTTTCCCACTGGTGCAATTAACCGAAGTGCCCTTTGTCCCTTCTTTGTCCTAAGACACACTGTCTCTATTGCATTTTCTTGCTTTATGACTCAGTGAACACTTGAGTATTTAAACAAAGTGTAACAACAGTCCCTAGGAGATATCGTCTACATATGGTGGAGATGTTCTTCTGCATGATATTGGACTTATAGATCTCTACCTGGGTACACTTCAGAATTTTTCATCGATCTTGTTTATAGTTTTATAATTACTCATATGAAGCTGTTCCATTTGATCTTTACCCATAGCTTCCATCATTTGTCCATGGGGAAAAATAATCTTGTTCCTTGATTTTTGTACAGATTAAATATTTAAAATGATGAGTAGGGAGCTGAATAAGGGTTTTTTGTGTGTGATTTCAGGAAAACTGATATCATTATTGTTCAACTGAACCCTTTTGTGTTACATTCCCCAGGAGCGTACCTAATTCAAATTGCAGTGTTGCTGTTGGAAATATAATCTGTGGCAGCAGTAGTGCTGCTTCAACTTAGTAGGCAGCTCTCCAGACTTTAAAGACTAGCTTGACCTCTTGCTCTGTCACCTACTTAAGGGGAGCTATGCCACTCCAAGAAGGGCCATTGCAAGATTCAGTGCTTCAGTCCTTGTCAGGAATAGTTGCTTTGCATTGTGCTCTGCCATAATGAGTATTTCCCACACCTGTTTTTGCATCTCTAAACAGTCCTTGTACCTTCTAAATATTATAATTAACTAGCATATAGTTAGCAATGGGAATATTCATGTTGTAGATGCTCCTCTTCCCGTTGCAATCCAATGTCAGATCAAGTGCATGGAACCATATACAAGAAAACCTTTGCATTTGTATCCTTCTATTATTTCTTTAGGCCTTGCAGTATTCTGGATGTTCTGATGGCTCAAGCTCCTACAAAGGACACTGAATTCTTATGCATATTGTATTGCCTCCATGTGTTGATCAGTATAATCCTGCCTCTTGTACCAGCCACAAAGTGAAAAAATAATGAATTTCACGAAAGTTTGTGTTCATCTTATTTTCTAGGCTATTACTTTTTTAAAAAAGACACTCGTTTTTGTGTTTTCTGAGGTTGGAAATGCAATAGATCAGCTGTAAAGTCCTACAAACCAAATTGACAAATTCTGTAAATCCCACCACAGAAGTTCTTCTACTTTTGTTTAAGCGAATGCTGATATTCAGTATGACCCTGTGCAGTTTACTTTGCATTCATGACATTTTTTTGCAGTAACTGGGAGCAAACCAGTGAAAAAGTTGCTGAGGGAAGGATAAAAAAAAAAAAAAGTTTTGGGCATGTGAGAATAAAATAGATATATTAGTTTACACTTTTGTTACGCTTCTTAGTCTTGTTTCACTTTTCTGTAGCCTAAGATTATGGAACATTCTCCAACACTGTGGTTTACTATGGTTTCCTGCTGATTTTGTGATACTGTCTGACTTGCTAACAAAAATTAAGTATCTTTCTCCCTTGACTATATTTTGAAACCCAAACATTTTTGGCAATATGGCAAATCATTCACTTGCCATGTGTGCTTATGTCCTCCTTCGTGTCTTCCTCTATCCAGACTGGAAATACCATGCAGATAGGGAAAAAACCTGTAAGTTTTCTGTATGTTCTGTTATGCGTATTTATTGTGGAGGACAATGTATGAAATGCCAGCTTTGCCTTTGAAAGGTGCAAAGCTGACATTTCTCGAAAATCCTTACAGGAAACATTTCAACACAGTTCCGTTTTCCAGTGTACTCTCCCTTTACCCCACTGTTTTTGCAAACTCAGACTTGCAGCTATATCTTTTACCTTGTATCAGCAGCTGCTGGCAGGGCTTATGCACACTCCCTCCATATAGCTCCTTCTGATGGATGTGATTCCGCTCCTTCTGGCTAATGACCCCAGTTCTTTCATTCAGCAGTGGCACAGTCATCCCCAAGTTCCTGAGAAACAAGTGGCTTATGGAAACACGTGCATGACACACTTCTTCAGAGCATCTTTATTGTGCTTCAGAGCCCTAGACCATCTTTTGAACCTATGAAGCCAATATAATAATTTTAATCTGGATGAGGAAATCACTATATTTTAGAAGTACTAAATAACAGAGACTTTAAAGTAAGAAATTGTTTTGCACTCCTACTACAGGAACTTATTTATAATAATGATATTTGTCTGAAAGCTTTTATTTTTCACTATACCTAGTGGAATGCATATGTAATAAAATCCATAGTAAATATATATAAAAATACATTTTGTATCTATGTTTCTAGAACAAAATATCTGAATTAAGAATTCCATGACACATTAATTTAATTCACATGAAACACATCTGAAACACATACACTTTCTTAAGTTATCTTTGATTCTCTTGAGAGATACCTGCTGGCTGGTGTAATGACTTATGTATGAGGTGGTGACCTGCAAGGCAGATGAAGAAGGCATAGTTATCTCATTATTAATATTTGCTGCAATTGTAATTTTAGTTTCAATTTTTCATTGGGAATTGGCAAAGTAGAAGGTGAAGTATAGTCCAGAGAAGATGCAAGATGTGTGTTGACAGCAAACTATTATTTGCTCGTCACTGTTGTCCATATGAAAGTTGTTGTTTCCCTAACATTGTAAGTATCCAGATTTTCAAAATGCAAGGGCAGTAAATAACTCTTTAATACATAGATGAAACTGCACTGCATAAATGTATATATGAACACATAAACACACACATACCCTTCTAGATAATGAATTTAGCTGGGGTTACATCCCTAATCCATCATGCTTTTCTGACTCCAGTAATGTAACATCCGACTACATTTCAGTTGTTAGAGCTAATCCAGCCAGGGAGCATACCAGTAGTGAAAAACAGAGGTGAGAAGTTCCCCCTTGCACTTCCTATAAGGCACAGTAACACCTTTGGGAGGTGAAATTTAAAGTTGACCTGAGTTAGAAAATACATTTTCTTTACAAAAAGTTAAAACCTAATTATAAAATCCTTAAACAGGTTTCCTCATTTTCACATTATTCCTCAAAGAACTCTTTTATCCATCAGGATTCACAAGGTGATGTGAAGTATAGAGATGTTTTGAGGGGCAGCAGACAGGTCATGCTCAATCAGGCACTTTCAAGGGTACCCCCCACGACTACACTATCTCTCTTTCTAAACTGCACACTGTTTTGTGTACTAAGTCTTCTCTTTCCACAACCTCTCTGTGTTAACTTAATTCTGCTTTCACTGAAATTAGTGTGAAGCACTTCTGAAAATCCTGTGTCTGAATTGTTTTGAAACCCAGATAATATTATTTTCAAGAAATGCATTTATCATAATGCATTTCTCTCAAATTCTGATGCTGCTTTTCATTGGACCTGTTGATTAGAATAGGCTTTATTTAAACTATTTCAGTATGTCTTACTATTGCCTTTATCTTCTGTGAATGCAGCACTCCCGTAAAAAAGTTTTGTTGCAGAGAAAAAGCTGGGAAAATCCATCAGGATCAAATATTTTCTTTGCAAGCCTCACAGGTTACTTTGAGATTTGCTTTGAAAATAAAAAGCTTTAAACCTGGGCATGTCAGAATTCACTGGGAAGTTCATAAAAAGAAAAGGATGAGTTCAATTCATCTCCACTAACTTCATATTTATCTGTCTGTGTTTCTTCAGTCAATGAGGAGAATTATTGTATGGGTGATTCTGCAGACCTCTATTAGACACGCATGTTAATACAAAATGAACTGATTTCAGCATATGCCTGCATTGCACGGTCTAGATGTGTAGGCTAGACTAGGTTTCTAACTTTTACATTGATAAAACAAGCAAGAATGAATCCTACCCTTGTATTTCTCTGGGGTTATATATTTGCTTTCCATGTGCGTTATTTATGTGCTGTACGTCTGCAGGTGTAAGTTATGATGTTTTGGGGCCAAAATTATGGGGCTTTAGGGCTTGAAACTCCATAGAATGAATATAGACGGCAGGAATGAAACTGCAGTGATTTCAGCCATCTGCAGTAGCCTTCTGTGTTCGCAAAATTTCATCCAATTTGAGCACACTGAAAAAGTTGCTGGACGTGCCATGTAGGATGCAAACTGGCTGGTTTCATCCCAGGACTGCATGCTGTGTTCTGTTTAGCCTCTGCTCAAGTACTGCTGGTAGGATGGCTTTAGGGGGTGCACTGACTTCTTCAGTCTTACTTCTGTCCTCAGTTAGTGCACCAGTGACACTGGAGACACATTATGCAACATGAGATCGATTTATTTATTTATTAATTTGAGGTGAGAACATGCAATGACATCAGAATTCTGCACTCACTAAGCAATGCATTTAGCTATGCAAGCAAAGAATTAGCTTGTTTGGGGTGGTAAAATGTCTTTCTGATACCACTGTGAAAAGAAATTTATTATATCTCATAATTTACTTTGTAGACATCTGGGATTTAATAGTAACTCAGAATGAAGTTTTTTCCAAGCCCATTG